>JALKBU010000028.1:0-128300 GCA_023091735.1 Trichomonas tenax
GCCACTTATACCACTGGATAGACAACTATCAATAAGTACATGAAAGTACTTTCAAATCGAAAAAATATTGATCAGATAAAAAGTTATGAAGGTCGCGGGACTACACCGCAGAAGGAAAAATACTGCCTTATCGATCTTGGATACTCGCTTTACTTGTCAAATATCATGACAAACAGATAGCTTATTCGCATCAGTTTGTCATGGAATTTGACAAGCAAAGCGGTCTGTAGTTTATAATTCTCCGTTTATAGATACCATCAAAAATGATCAATTTCTGGTACAAATTCTGCAGGCATTTGCTGTTCTGGAGAGCTTTTACTAGAAAATGATCATTTTTGATGGCATTTATATTATTTGGATAAATTATCGACTTCTTGCACCAGAAAACACTAAAATTAGATCTACAGAGCACACATATTCGATGCATACTATACATAATGAAATGTAGCGTCCATCTATATTTCAATGTCAAATATCATTGAGAAAGACGTGTTTCCTGCCCATTTACGTCAATGCAACAATGTTCTGTATGATTTGAGCAAGAAGCACGTCATTTTCAATGATATTTGATCTTTTTGATTATAATATCTGCTTTCTAAGCTACTTTACAGCATTTTATTGGTTTGAACGCGAATGAATGATCAAAAGAGTTAGTGTGAGCTTTAGGGTAGCTCAAAAATTACAGAATCACGCAATTTTGTTTTATTTTAACATAAACATTTATAATTCAATCTATTTTATCCTTCTGCATGCACAGAAGGACAACGGAGAATGTAATATAGTTGTTTATATTTATTTTTCATTAGTTTGATAATATTAAATAGAGTTCTGATACTTTTGATAGACGATGAAAAATGCACAGTGTGTATGCATGAATTCTACTTATGCTTATTAATCTATATCGTCAATATTGAAATAATCAGTATTAAAAAAAATATTAAAAAAGACTAATTTTTCTATAATTAGACGGCAAATATGCATTATAATATGTGCATGTGTTAAAAATACATTTTTTAATTTTTTGACATTTTGACGCAATCACTTTACATTGTCAAAATTATATATCACAAGCATTTTTGCTATTTACGCTGTTTCTGATAAGTTTCTCTGTGCAGAAAGTGTTACGTACCGAAAGTTGTCACAAAAAAGTGATATTATCTGACATGTAAAGTTGTCAGAATCCCTAGTTTTATGTGTCAAAATACTATATTGTTTGACATGTAAAGTCCTATCATCATTCAAATTATGTATTAGTTTTTATTTCAAAATCGCATCTGACGGGAAGACCTGGGGACTACATTGACACAGGTACCACGCATGTTAGCAGCTAAACTCATAGATCTTTCTTTCATACGCCATTATTAAGAAATCAAAGATTGCCACTTCAGAATGCCTCTGAAGAGCAAAATTAAATGCTTGATTGGGACTTGTAGCCAAGGTGCTAGCAATCCGGTCCACAGTTCTTCCTTTCAGAAGCATTCTGTAGAGTAAATCGCTGATTATTTCGAAGATCGAGTCTGAAAGGAAGAACTGTGGACTGGATTGCTAGCACCTTGGCTACCAGTCCCAATCAAGCACTTAATTTTTCTTTTCAAAGTAAATTTAAACAAATATATGATATCATTCTTCCAATAATCATTTATAATCACATGCCACGTAAATATTTATTTGTCAAACATACATGTTTACATGTCAGATATTATCACTTTTGTATCACTTTTTCGTGACGATTTTCGGTACGCATCATCTCTGTTCAGAAAGGATGCACACGTATGCAAAATAATATATACTGAATAGCATCAAAATGTAAGTGAATATTTTTAATATTTTCTCATTCACGTCCATATACATATTGGATGCTCAACACAGCATGCAAAAGCATGTACCCAAGAACATATGTTATGAAATAAGAGACTTGAGAAAATAAATTTTTATTTTTCTGAATTTGAGGCTTGTGAAAGCGCACAAATGACACACTCTCATATGAGTAGTATAGTGTTACTTTTAATCTGACATAGCATATGATATTTTTTTGATGAATCTAATCATATGTTATAATTAGCTATTTATGATAAAAAATGCTCTACACACGATATAATTAAGTGCTTCATGTCAAACAATCCCCAATCACTCTTCTAAATATAAGATATTACATATTTTTCATAAAATATTATAATAAACCATCAAAAACTATGTGCATGTAATAAGGTATCTTTGAATAGCATGTTGACTTCTTAAATACACACAATTTCATGGATTAAGCAATCACAATAATTCTAGCATCGGGAGAATGTACATTAGCATAAATATTTATACAAAGGCAACAACAATATACAACTTGATGCAAAAGTATATACCAGTACTATAGTATATGAGTATAACAACTGATATGCTGCTTATGATCTTCTTGATGTGATGCACTCCAAATAACACATCGGTATTCGGTCACTTTAGAGATATTAATTTAGAGTGTATCTCGACAATGCAGCAATACATTTTTGTTGAATTATTTATATCTATTATACACACTATATAATATTCATATATATATATATTTAACAGTTTGATATCCCTCTTCAAATATTGATTTTTCAAAATAATGCTTTGAAATCCACATCTTTTTTCTACATATGGAATTAAACACATTACCTGCATATTAAGCACATCCAATAGTATCCGACATTACTGATTGAATCGAATAATAACGATATGAGCCATAATGCAGAGATCATATAATCTTGAAAAATTTTGTTTGGAGGAATTTAAACCATCAATCATGTAAAACACAACAAGTTAAAGCTATTTCCTTAATATTGCAAAATCAAGACGGAATCTCATATTTTGATATCCAATATTAGTTTATAAAATTCACTCAAAACTCAATAGATTCATCAGAAGAAACAGTCTATGATAATGTCTGTTTAGAAATTCCTCTAAGCCTCTTCCTTCCCCAAAACTACAAACTATACCAAAAATTTTCGGTATAGTTTGTCTTCTCCTCCCATACCTTTATTCTATATGCTGATCAAAATGCAATAAAATGAAAGATTGAAAATCACTATCCTATAAAATTAACACCCGTTAAGTTAAAATTGTGGAAAAAGGGAAAAGATTTGCATAATAATAGGAAATCTTAATCAAAAAATGAAAATCAAAAAAGAGTTGTTGCCAGTTGTAAAAAATAAAGTTCGATTTCAAGGAAAAGTGTTGGGGTTTTAGGCTAATTGGTTGATAAGATCCTTAAGAGGAGCGAGTTGATCTTCTGGGATCAAGTCGAATTCCTTGGAGAAGAGGATAAAGTGGCGGAAGGATGTGTTCAAGTGAGCCTCAGCGCCGACTGTCTTGATATCATCAAGATGGTGGTGATAAATGTGACCGTAAATTCTGAAGAGGCGTGTGAAGATCTTAGAAACCTGAGCACGGAAGTCCTTCGGGAATGGAACAGATGGATCGGATGGGAAGATCTTTTCATCATCGATGATGGACTCAGCCCACTGCATAAGGTTAGAAATATATTCTGGAGCTGGAAGTTCAGTTGGCTTCTTGAACTTCTTGCCGTCCTGCCAGGCATACTTGAAGCCTGGGCCTGCGGACATTTCTGGACAGGATGTTGGTGTGCAGTGCTCAACAATTGGTGTGTAGAGGCAGTTGATTTGGTTGTAGAATTCTACGACGTTCATGGCGAGCCAGTCGTTGAGGTTTTCGCCTTCTGGGAGCTTAACAGCTGTCTTGAGATCGCCAGCACCTAATGTTGCTTGTGAGAGTTGTTGAAGACGGTAGTTACGAGATTCTGGGCCAACTTTCTTGTTTGGGCGGAAAGTTCCCTGATCACGCTTCATCCAATCGAACATCTTTTCGAAAAGTGATGAACGATAACAAAATTATTTGAATTTTACCCTTATTTAGGCAGAAAGGAAGGGTAAATTATTTATACTGTGTTCATATTCTCTATACATTTGCGGTGCGTTTTTAGCTGTCTATCGGGAATTTTATTCAGTGGTTGGACTGTTTCTGACCCTTTTTATTCTTATAACTATATGCATACATTTGGATTCATCTCCAAAGCCTATATTCTCAATTTTGGCTCCTAAAAACTTTATGGATAAATTTTCAAGGAAATTTCAAAAAATGTATAGCTACTCCTTTCATGACGCAATATGACACCGATGGGTCTGAATTAGGATATTTGTTGAACGAGGTTACGGAAATTCAAAATCCGTGTTCATAAATTTGTAAATATTATCTAAATATTATACCACGGCAACCTTTGATTTAATTGTTATTATATACACAACAGAAGTAAGCTTTTGCTCAGTTCACTTATTGAATATAGCAATTCTAACAAAATATTGATGTCAGGCAACTAATTTTTGGCGATTACTTTCACAACACTTATATTTTGAACAGTAGACTAAGAGAAGTCACACTCTGAAAGGTTCCATAATCAAAGCTTTATATTAAATTCATCGCAAAATAATTGTTAAAATGAGACTTTATAAATTTGAATTTATATAAATTATGAGTTACATGTTCTAAATATTGAGTTATGAGAGTTCTTTTAACAAGTGATTAAATTGTTTAAATATATTTACTGATTATGCGCCATTATATAAGATTCAGGCAGAGCAAGTTATCCTTAAGTTTTCTTCTTTTAATCTATTTAATAAATTTTTTATACTCTTTTTTTAGTGACTCTCATTCATTGGACATGCTAAAAAACAGTTTCCACATTTATCTATATGAATCAAAACATATGGTTTTAATATTTGTTCTATTTTTAGAATAAATCATGTCTTTAAGCATGAATAGCTCACTGCATATTCATTGAATAGGTTATAAGCCATTGAATTTTGTGTTAAAACTTGTTTGATCAATGAATGAGATTATCTTGCCTAATTATGGGCTAAAAACGTCCAAAATTTTATCAGCAAAGTCCACACAATGTGCATAGATTGAAAACACCATTAAAAAGAATATCTTTGAGTGACCGAATAAAACAATTATTTATCGTCACTAAATTCATGAAACTTCCAAAGATTTTCAGCGGCGAGGTTATCCACGGCTTTGGACGTGGTTCTAAGAAGCTTGGATTCCCCACCGCTAATATTGATCCAAAAACATGGGATGAAAGGGTCCAAGAGAAAGATTATGGTGTTTATTGCGGGCTTGTTAAAGTAAAGAACGATCCAAAGCGTTACTGTGTTTTCTCAATCGGCAAAAATTCAACATTTCAAACAGAAGAACCGACATTTGAAGTTCATATTTTAGATTTCGACGAAGACATATATGGTGAAATTATAACTGTTGAAGTTCTGAGCTATATACGTCCTATGATAACGTTTAGTTACATTGGAGAGCTAATAGCGCAGATCACAAAAGATTGTCAGACAGCCAAGGATTATCTTTCTCAGCTGGAAGCGTCAAAATAGATAGAATGTCGTGAATAATAAAAAATATTATCATTTTGTTAAGGTTATTGATATTTCAATCTAATTATTATCTTGTAATTACTTGTTATTTTGGTACAAATACTCTAACATACAGGTCCTGAATTAGTTTACAAAAGTAACAATAAGATCTAAGAATATTATTTTTTGTTGTATAATAAATTAGTAATATATCATATACAAAGCTAATATCTTTCACAACTTTTGTATGTGATTAAGTTTGCAAATGGAATGATTCATTTCCAGAATAATTTTCCATTTTCAAAAAAATATGTTCGCAATATAACTAGCTTTCTAAGATAAAATATTATATGCTCCAATAAGGTAACAAAACTTCAATAGAAAGTTATGAAACATGAAAAATCCAAAATAATATGAACAAAAATCAGTCTATAATATGTATTTACAGCTCGTTGGATATTTTTCCCTTCTTTGGAATTTGATCTAAAACCCATTTCGTCGCAATCACTCTATCTCTAGAGGCACCTTTAAGTGTGTTCTCTGATAATATATTGTTGCACTTCGTCAAAGCAGATTCAAGCGAATCTTGATTTTGTGCGATCTTTAAGATGGAAACAAGTGGGCTTTCGGTTCTGCACTTAGCAGCACTTTCTAATGCTGCATTTGGATATTTCTTGAATTGTTCGATTGCTTGTAATTCACATTTATTGAAGAAGAGGCTCATGTTCACGCCTTTCTCAGCATTTCTGTATGTTCCGCAATGTGTATTCATGAAATCAAGCAAATATGGGATTTCACGAGTTCCTTTAAATGTGAACATTTCATTATCTCTATAAACACGAAGAATTGGAGCTACAGTAACATTAACAAGTTCGCAGAAGTCGATGTTTAGGTTGCATGGCACTTCAGCGAATCCTATTTCTGGATCGTCGGAGAAAATATCGTACATTTCATTAATTGTTTGCATAATCACTTTCGACATTAAGTTATCTCTGCTCGTAAACACAAGCCCAGTACATTTATGCTCGTTTAAAAATGCTGTATAGTTTTCTTCAAGGATAATTGGAGCTTTTTTAGAATCGTATGCATTTGTGAGGTTATAATGTTGAAGAACGAATCTATTGAGGTTATAAAAGTTGACTTCGTCATAGAAAAGAGCGACTTTATGAGCACGAACTGATCCAAAAACATTAATTGTTGGAATCGGTTCTAAAAAGAATTTTTGGCAAACTTTTCGATGAGTAGAGCAGTTTAATACTGTAATATTAATCTGTGGATATAAATTTGCGATTCTTTGTAAAACTTTAATATCATTTTCGTTTGTTATATGACTATAAGCGTAAACAAGGTATTTGCGGTTTTCAAGCAAGTGTTGAATCGTCTCGTTTGTGCTCTCAACAAATTGACTTACAGCGAAATTGAACAAAAATGAAATCATTAAACTTTTTGTCACTTTTTGATGTATATGAAAAACTTCATCACACAAAAACTTGAAATCCAAGGCTAAACACAGTGTCAATGCTATACAATGGACCGCGAGAATTATTCGAATTAACCATTTTCAAGAAAACACATTTTTAACCAAATTTCTATCAAATACTCTTTTATTATAGTCATTTCATAAATAATCTGTATTAGATGAAGTTGCTGCGTATTGGCAATGCATAGGAAATATCAAATCAAACAATTTTAATAATATAAAACAAATTTCAAACATAGTTATCTTCAGATAAGAAATCAGCAAACAGGAGATATAGCAGTTTGTATGTTTCATTCTGTCCTGCAAACGAGTCATCCATTTGCCTTGTTAACTCAGCAAAAACATGTGCATTGTTAAAGAATTCACTTGATGAGATTCCTTTTTCGCCGAATAAAGGACCATATGCGTATCTTATAATTTCATATAGTGTCGCACCCAGGTTATTCTTGAACGGAAGCATTTCAGGAGCAGTAAGTGTGCACAGTGACATAACTTTGATTGCGTTTCTATGGCTCTGGAGATATTCTTCGATCATCTCATTATAAGCTGATTTTTCAAGTTCTGGAACAACTTTAGCAAGTGCAGATCCATACAAATATGCCTCTGTTGCAATTACAAAATGAGACATGAATCTAAATGCCAATGCATCACTTTGATGTGCATATGAATCTCTATCGAGTCTCCACAGCTTCTTGATGGCAGCTTTTGCCATTGTTAGAGTCATTATCATCCTAAATGTGGCAATGTATTCTTTGATGATGGAATCAGGAAGCAACCTTTGGAAGATATCATTGGGAACGAGTTCAATAACCATTTCATTCAATTGATTGATTATCTCTTCGATATTGTTTGGTTGAACAACATCAAGAGATATCGAAACTGCACCTTTGAATCCAGCTTTTTCACATCCTTGTTTAAAAGCACGTGTTATGCGAACATTAGAACCCGGTTGATAAGGAATATTAGTGAATTCCTCTATGAACAAATCCATTATTGGCGATGGTTGAATTAAAAAGATCTTCCTCAAAGCTGTTAATTGATCTGAGAATAAATCGCGAGCCTTGATTAATGAAAATAAAGCCTTTGATATTATTTTGTGCTGAAGTTTAAATGATGGAATTACCAAACGATGGAAGAGAGCAGGAATTGTCAGCAGTGGAGGTGCAGGATCATAAATTTCTTCCTCTTCTTCATGCGGTTCAGAGTTTATCACTTCAATTTGCGGTTCCTCTTCTTGAACAATCTCTTTTTCTTCAACTTCTTCTTTTGGTTTTGGTGCTTCGATTGCTTTTGATTTAGTATTGATTTTGGTTGTAGTTGATGTCGGTATTTGTTGTTCAACTTCTGAATCTTCGACTTCATCAACAAAAGAAGTGATCTGCAATTGAATAAGATCATTTGAAACATCGGGTGTCATTTTGATTACTTTTTCATTTTCAGGCTCTGGAATAATTTCAGGTTCTTCTACTTTCTTTTCTTCTTCCTCTTCTTCTATTTCTTCAATACTAACATTCAATGCATCATCTTCATCTTCTGGGATATTTACGTCAGGGAAAAATTTCCAGATTTGTTCTTCAGAAGCGCCAAGTTCTCTCATTTCTTTCTGGAACTCTAAGAAAAGGTCAAGTTTTTCACGCTCAACAAGCTCCTGTTCGTGCTCTGTTAGAGGCCTCATAACAGGATTTGCTGATTTTGCAGACATTATAGCTTTGATGTAACTCTTTTCTTCTTCCAATCTCTGCTTTTCCTCCTCTTTCTTTCTTCTCTTGTAATCATCGGCTTCAGCTTTGAGCTGTTCCAGTTCTTCAAGTTTATGCGTCTGTTTCTTCTTCATTGCTCTAATTTCTTTCATTTTCTCTTGTCTTAAGTTTTCTCGCGCCATTTCTTGTTCTCTTACGAATTTATTGTATTTTATCTCTTCTTGGTGTGCATGAAACTGAATCCATTCATCTGTATTCCTATCAATTGCTTTATTACATCTCTTTTCATATTCCAGAAGTCTGTTTTCTAAGTTTAAAAACACTTCAGCAAAGTTTGATGACAAATCAATGATAGGATGCGATGGCGCTGCATCCCTTAAAAATCTGAGCAATTCACCTGCAAAAATACAGTCATCTTTGATGTCTTTGAATGTGAAAATGATGTTTGGCTGCTCAAATGTGTCTGTAGTAAACGCAAAGTTATAAAGAGGTCTCGCGTTCTCTTCAAACGCTGCTTGCCATAAATTTAATGATAAACTCGATTTAAAACTTGTCTGCGAACTTTGAAGGAGGTCCCTGTGAATGTCATCAAATGATTCATGCTTAAGAAGTCTATAAATCCACTTAAAAACTTGTCCGAAAGGACGAATCTTTGTTAAAATTGATGTTGGCGAGTTATCGATCAATGTAGATATGTAAGCATCGAAGTGAGCGAAATGGCGCCTTATTTCATATGAGAAAGAGTCGTGCTTAAGATTATTAACAATTTGCAATCGTGTTTGACCAATTTCACAAAATTTCTGGAACAACTCTTTAGATGATATCTCTGTATGATGCTCGAATCGAACTTGCGTGGTTATCTGTATTTTATCATCGAGAATTGAAGTATAATCGGTTTTCAATCCTGTAAGAGTCATAATGATAACTTGTGAAGCTTCACTTGTTGAAAGTACTGTCAGTTGCTGGTTATATATATCTGAGAATCTCTGTTTAATAAAATCTTCAAAATTAATATCTGTTTTATATTGTTGATATTTATCAGTGTTATTCGTAATTTGCGAAATTTTAGGCTTTGACAATGATATTTTCGGTTTTTGTTCATTCTCTTCTGCAAGAAGAATCAGCAACAGTAATATATCCGAATAATCAGATGGTATTGATCTCGAGATGTTAAAAATTGCATCTGCTTTTGCTGTATCACCTTTTAATATATATCTAAGTGAATAAATTTCTGTTTGCTCGATACCGTTGAGTTTTTCAGGTCTTGTATTAAAAAACAGTGAAAGTAACTTCGACAATCGCTGCCTGGAGAGCTCTATCCCAAAATTTTCAGCAATTTTGCGAAGTTTTGGGATGAAACTCATAATTTTAAACGAGCACCTTTTTATTTGTCATAAAAACATTTTACACGACAAAACTATTTTGTCACGTAAACGAATTACAAATCAAAATTCTTGTTAATAAAGTCGCAGGATAAAGGGCAAACGCTGTTTTATTTAGGAAATATTTTAGGTTATATAGGCTCTATAAAACATTCTAAAGCTATATACACCATAATAAAAGCTATAGTAAATTTTTCCATTCAAAATGGGCAAATGCGTAAAATCAACACAGGTTTAATTTTTTATGGAACTATCGCACAAGTTACCTCAAAGACTCATCTTCTGATGAAGAATTTGAGTTCCGTGTAACTCCGCAGGCACCAGCATATGGTATCTGGATGCTTACGCAGGAAATACACGGGTTGGAGAAGTTAATATCCGTATTTGCTTTTGATTTAGTAGTCAAACACGATAATCACGACGTAGGGCTTAGCCAGTGCATGTAGCAGAAGCCTTGGATAGCTGCCGGCACTTGAGAATTCACGCTACACGATCTTGCTAACTTCGATACAAATTAGGATGAACCAACCGAAATCATGCATTTACAAGAGCATTGTTTCCAAATGCAATGCTGAAACGCAGCTCAATCTTCGCCAGATTGGTATAAGTTAAGTAATTAAGGTTTGTCAATGCTAGGACAACCAAAAAACAGCACCAAATGCAAAAAGAGTGAATAGCAGTAACATGCAATTCATGTATATTGTAGTTGCTGAATAATATACAACTTTATAACATATTGAAATTAAAAATTTAATCTTAGATTTTATTTCATTATATTAGTTTTAGAATGATGTATACAGATCACAGGTAGAGTTTGGAGGCTTAATTATGCTTCTAAGGAGGCCATTGCCCCTTTTTCCCTGGCTATAATGTTAAACAATCATTCGTTAGAAATGAGGAGAATAACATAAATATACATAAAGTAATCAACAGAGGGTGTCATCTACATCAATGCCTCTATTGATAATAGTAACTTTCCAAGCAAATGCATATATCCTTTACAGCTGCAGGTCGACTTGTATGAGGTTGATGAACCCAATTTTTGAAATTTAATTTATTTGAAATTCACTCAGTTTTTAAAAATCTATATTTAAACATTGTTCATTGTCATCAGCAATTTTGTCGATAGCTGTTTCGAATATTGCTTTTTAATGTCTTCCACTAAGCAAACATTCTTCATTAAATAATAATATGTTGAAATAGTATGACTTATAATAGAAACGATATTTATTCCTTGAAGTCTGGTATTGTTGCCTTTAAGAGTGGAGAGATTGCTTGTAAGAATTGCGTCTTGAATTCCTCATGGCTAAAGCGGGAGCATGAGTTTCTGAACTGAAGTCGTACTGAATCATCACACTTGAATGCGACTTCGAGCTTAGCTGCATATTCATCTGCTGTGAGAGCAAGATAGTTCTCGTCCTTGACAATGTCAAGAAGAGGACCTGCACTCCTATTACATAACGGAATCAATCCTGCGGCGAGGTATTCTACGGCACAAATTCCGAAGTGCTCGTTATACATTGTATGTAAACCAACACTGCTGCGAGCGAAGTATTCATTCCTAAGAATGTCAAAATCGCAGTTAGGAACAAGTGTAATCGGAAGTTTATTGCGCTCTATCTCTGCTTTAAGGTCATCGTAAAGTTTCTGATCAGCTGCGTTTCTGCATCCTCCAATAATAAACAATCTCATGTTTGGATGTGTGTCTTTCAGCTTTCTGACGATTTCGAGTTGAAGAGGAAGGTTCTTTTCTGGTCTAAACTGCTGAACACTGATGATCTGTTCTGGAATTCTGTTTTCAATTGGTAATTTGCTAAGTTCAGTTGTGTCACATGGTGGGAAGAGAACAATTGGCTCGCGGTTGAAAATCTCTCTGATGTGGTTTCCTGTCCATGTAGAGTTTACTGTTATGACGTCAGCGAAGTATCCGCAAAAAGAATAAATTTTGGCGATTATACGATAATAAATGAGTTTGATGAGTGTAAGGACCTTAGATTTAGCAATTTTCTGGTTGTTGTTATATTGATTTGCTCCGGATCCAACTAATTTGAGCATATCAGTTGAAATGAACGGATAATGAATGTATAAAATGACTTTGCATCCACCAAAAACTTTCCATATGATTGATGCGAACGGAGCACCGGTTGTATCGATGACAACAGCAGGAACTTCCTTATTTAAGCATTTGAAAGCGTAAAAAAGAGAGCCAAGGGCCTGGAAAATAAGTGTGAAATGCTTGTAGTAGCCGGGCTTGATGAAGTCTGCGCTGCCAACATTGACGAAATTGACGTTTGCAGGGACATCGAGTTTGAATACTTTGTTGACTTTCTCTCTTACGGCGTCGTTCGTCGTATCCTGAGAGAACATATGCATTTCTGGGAGATGGTCCTTAAGAGCTTCGACAGCGACCCACAAAACTTTCTCACCACCGCCGCAATCTAAGCAATTGGGATGGAAGAAAGTGACGACGTTCTTCCTCTTGCTCCTGAAGTACAGCGCCAATGCTGCTAAAAGGATGGCGAAAATACCAAGGATACAAAGAATAAAAACAAACATATTTTTAAAAAATAAAAAAAAATTAATACAGCCAAACAACCATTGCTAAGATATATCCAAAAATCCATTTTTAATTACTTTATTTTGTTTAAATGTTCTCTTTTTGTCATGTAAAATATTAAAATGCATATATATGTCAGAATGTATTCTTTCAATTATCCAAATTTTTCAATGAAGAAAGCTTGTGAAAGATTCGTTATTTATCAAAACGATGTAGCGCTGCTTTCCATGTTTCAGTTTGCTCATAAATCTCTTTTCATTAATGCAAATTCATTGTTAAAATTTCTGAATTATGCGTTGATAACAATGAAAAGAGTTTGAATTAATGAGGTTCGCCAAGTGCATTGATATGCATTGTATATAAGCTAATGATTAGCTGTCTATTATATCAATATCACATTATTTTAAAATTGCATCAGTTTGCGCATTTTTTGAGTCATTGAAAACATAATTGTTTTCGCTTCTAAATTACTAAAGTGTTTATAAATATCGATCATTATATTGAGTTTGAAATTGCAATATTATGATTGAATATTACAGTTTGAGCATCTTTTGATTTAATATATAAGAAATGAATAAAAATTGACAATTGCTTGATTGAAAATATTGCGTTCATATATATGAACTTCTTCGGCTTTCAATACGCGATAGCTATGTGTATCTGTCTTTGATGAGCTAAACGTGCGATTTATGATGCAATTCTGGAATACTTTGGCGTTCATTATAACATCTGCTTTAACATTATAACACCAAGTTAGGAACAAAATTCCTGATACTTGACCGGTTGCATTAATGAACTGAGATCTCTTTACGATGGCTTCAACCTTTTCTGGCTCATGTGACCATGCATTCATAAGAATGTTCCTAACTTGGTTGAATTAAGTCGTTGTTACTGATTTTGGCGTTGTTCAAAAGGTTGGCGCACTATCAGAGCAGCTCGTTCCGCAACGAGATTTTGCATTGAAAAACATGAAAAACGTCAATGTTTTGTCATTTATCGTCAAATACCATGATTTTTGTTTTTACGGGTGTGAGGGCATTAAAATTATCGGAAAACTTATTTTAAGACAGTTAATATATTAATTTTTATGCATAGCTATAATTTACAACAGTAAAATAGTACATTTTTTTTTGAAATAAATTTTGATTATAAATTAAGGCTATTTGAATTAAAAATTTTGATCAAAAAATTCAAAAGTGAATTTTTAATAGCATCATTCTAAACACTATTTTGCATCATTTGATCGATATTTTGTTCAAAAAATTTAAATTAAAATCTCCAGCATTTTAATAATTTTCAATTGTTACAATTTTTTTTCATTTTTGATGAAGATCACTGTTAAGAACGAGTCGACTGGAAAGTCAGCAATTATTACAGCAAACCGCAATGACACATTCATGAAGATAATGTCCAATATCGAAGCCTCCAATGGAGTAGATCATGATTATCAATCATTATTTTTGGACAAGCAAAGAACAAGATTTGTTTGTGAAGAAAGAAATCTTTCTTATTATGGATTAAATGATGGATCAGTGATATATGCCGATAGAGCGCCACCAGTTCTCAAGAAGCCAGTGATATATATATATCCAAAAGAAGAAATAGAAGTGAAAGTTGAGATTACTGTGAAGAAAGGTGAATTTTCATTTGTATATCCAAAGTTTGATTCCAATAATCAATGGACTGTTACTGCAAAGCCATCAGGTGAAATCATTCATAAAAACCGTTCACTCAGATATCTCTTCTGGGAAGCTAATGCATATAATGAATTCGATTTCTCAAAGGGTTTCGTAATCAAAGGAAGTGATGCTGTTGAGTTTTTCGAAGAGAAACTTAAGGAATTCAAACTCACTGATGCAGAGATATGTGATTTCATTACATATTGGGCTCCTCAGCTCGATAAAAACGAATATATTTTGATTTCATTCCAGTTTGAGAGCTACGAACACGATTGCCCACTCAATGTTTATCCGAAGCCAGACACAATGATTCGTGTTTTCGCTGCATTCAAGCCTCTCAAAGAGAAGATTGATATTGAAGAGCAAGTTATTCCAAATATCTCTAGGAATGGTTTCTCTGTCATTGAATGGGGAGGATCCATTGTTTTCTAATTTTAAAATACTTAAAAAGATAACAACATATTTTGGACTTTAATAAATTGATCTCAACTTGCATTGAATTCGTTATTAACTGAGACATCTATTGGAGGGAAATATTGCGCAATTTCTATGCTCTCTAGCAAATTTTCCCTTTCAAATTAAACAGGGAAGATCCAAAATTTTAAAATCCGAGTTTGAAATATTCGAAAATTGGAATTCTTTGCAAAGTTTTGCTATAGCCTGATTAAAGTGACAATATGAATGTACATCCATTTCGATATCAACTCTATTGGCTGTTGCTGTATATTCAATTTGATTATTTGAATCCCTGTGAGATTTGATTCTGTAATGGAAACCTAAAGTGCCAAATAAATGAACTGGAAATTGCATTGGTTTAAAATCATAGCATTCACACAGTTCTAATGCATGTATATATAGAAGCTGCCCATTGGGGTATTTACTGGATAATATTAAAAAAATCGAAATATAGAATATTAGCATATTAACTACAATAAAGAACGTAGAACTCATTGGTGTCTATAGCATATTAACAAAATTTTAATTAAATAAATTACGATTAAAGCAATGCTTCAATGACGAATGTTTGCCAAAGCCTGGTTAAAGTGGGCACGCTCAACATCATAGATGTGCTGGACTTCTTCGGCCTTCAACATGTGCTTCAACGTTAGGATTATCATGTTCTGCTGGTAAAGTTTGACAAATACAGTATTCTTTATATACAAAAGAAAGAAACAAAGTCATTTAAAAAATTTACCAATATTGTCTCTAAGTGATGACCAATGATTAGTTATTAAATGTATTGATTCGCAAGAATTTTTAGAGTATTGAGTTTGGTTTTCTTTTTCAAGTTCAGCGATTTTCTTCTATGCAGCTAATAAATGGAACCACTTTACATAATAGATGCCCACATATATATCTTAAGCACATTAGTTCGGGTTTTCAAATAATCGGCATTTGATGGTGGTAAATATATTTTATCATATTTTTGTCAGGAAATGTAACTTTATTATTTCACTTTTATCAATGAATCAGAAAAAATAGAACGTCGAAATCCATTACCTGAGGCTGATCGAGGACACTACAGCGGAGACGAAGAGTGAGATTAAAGAACTTGGATCTAAAATCGAAAAACTCGAAGAATTTAAAGGCGGTCGAAGTTCATTTAGCTCAATTTTTACTATGTCACTTATGGCTATTTTCACTGCTGTCATTTACATAATGTATTTAGAAAATCGAGAAATCAAAAATCATTTCAACTCTATGCAAATCAACTATGAAAACAGAATTCATAACTTAACTCAACTTATCGAATCGATGAACGATACCAATAACGAAAGTATACAAATTTTAGATCACTCATAAATACAATGAACAAAAGCTATGCGGAGAATAATGCAAATTTGCGTATTATGATTGAAGCGCTTAATAAAAGTAACACTGAAAAGAATACAAATCTGAACAAAGATTCTATAGATCCCTCCGAACTCAAATTAGGACCTATATTGAATTATTCAGATCATTATTTCTACAACTTTAACTTTAGATAGGTACGTATATATAGCCACCATAAAATAACTAAGACTATATGTATTTGAGAGTTTTTGCTATTTCCTATATTGAGCTGAATAATTTTTTGTGCAAAAAAAAATGCGTTTAAAATTTTTTTACGTTTAATTTTTTTCCATTTTTTAATGAAACTCAACTCAATTGTGCTTTTCTCTCAAATAAAGTCTGAGCACCGTGGATGCATTCAATGAAATAGATCGAATACTAGGTAAAGAAGTTGTTGGTTACTCAACTGTCACTAAATATCTAATACCTCAAAAGTTTCCTAATGACCTAATACATCCGGACGAAAATCTTCCAAAAATGTCCCCTCAATATTTCATTGATGCTAGCTTTAGCCTTATTGAATCAATTCACTTATTTCTCACAAAAAGACACTTAAAAGGTGATTTATATTCTTTAGGAAGCGTTTAAATGTATTTGGATAATTATTTTTGCTTCTGCATCAATTTCTTCATTTGCTGCCATTCACCTTAAACAAACCACAGAAAAAAACTTCATGAAAAATGTTCTTGATATCAAGACAGAGCTCGTCATACAACTGATATTTGAGAGAACGATATTCCTCATCCTTGAAGAGTCGAAATTTGATTTATCGACAAATTAGCAAAATGTTTTACTTTCTTAACAAGGCAAAAGCATTTAACCGAATTAAATAAGGTTATTTGATAATTGCTCAGCAAAACATATATTGCACTTTATTTGAATCCTTCCAAGCGAAACTACAACTAATAGCAACTGGTGTATTAATCAAATACTACAAAATATCATCAGATCTATATATAATATTAAGATATCTCATTTAAACAATCTAACCGTGCATTTTGAAAATACAAATCAAAATTTGTAAAATGGTAACTTCTTTTTTGAATATTAATAGCATGACCAAAGTTACACCTTTAGTTTTCTCATCAAATCATACTTTATCAGGATTTTTCCTATTTATCTATATCCAAAAGCAGCTCAGAAGTCAAATATTCAAGGTTCCAGATGATCTTCTTCAAAAGATATAACAAATTTTCACAGATTTTTCATCATTGTTAATAAAATCTATTTTTCATATCCTGAAGAAACATTAAGATCTAGGCTCCAAAGCAGAAGATGTTTATTTTTGATGCTATTTATTACTGTGTCAAGAGAATTAAACAATGTTTGTCCTAAATTGAGATGCTACACTTCGTTGGTCACCCTATATTTTAGAGCTGACTTATTTGGTCGGAGATTCTAAGGATGCTAACGATCCGCAATTAAGGTTGTCGTTTTTCTCCATTTAACCCCAAATCACCATTTCCTTTTTGGCGGAACTGGCAATTAGACGATTCCCATTTAAAAATTTAATGAGCAGATATTATGGCTGCTATTAGATTTCATAAATGGCTAAATATATCAAGTGCTCTTTAAATCTAATACATGTGAGCTTTGACTCTGTGAAAGCAGTCACAAAGTGGTGCAGTGTGTTTTCCTTCATCAGTTTTTTTCCAACAATCTATACAAAAACATTTATTCTAATATTTAATACAAGATATCGCACTATTCCTTCTTTCCTGTTGGGAAAATGAGCCTTGTGATAATAATTGCAGAGATGAAGCTTATTCCTGATCCAAATAATGTCAGTGATGAAGAAATGAATATCACAAAAGACATATGGTGAATCTTCAATATTGTTGATTCATCCTTTTTGAGCAACTCCCAGAACAAATATAAGAAAAAGAAAGCGCCGGGCATTAGTGCTGAAATGAACACTTTCCAATGCCATTTGAATATATTGATTCTGAACAAAAATGAAGTATAAGTAATTCCAAATAACATCATGATTGTTGTAAATATCAATAAATCTGATAAAAGGAGTCTATAAGCATCATAATATTGATGCTCTGAATATGCCAAGCAGATCAAATCAAAGTCAGGCTTAAGTAAAACGAACAATGCAGCAGTGAGAAGTGAACCAATGAAATATTGGTGAGCATATATTGGTACTAATTCAACGTGCGGCAATTTTCTCCTTGGTGTAGTGTTGTGGAGTCTGAATGGATGAATTATAAAACATGCATAATATCCTGCAAGCGTCAATGGCGTGTAATACACCAGAGTCATTTCCAGAAGGATAGGAAGGGCCCAGAAATAGTTGCATGGTATCTCTTTCATGTATAAACCAGGGCAAATGTAGCAAGCAACAACAAAAAGACAGATATTAAATCCCAATGATATATGAAGAATGGAGTGGAATTTCCAGTCTCTACTATCAAATAGAGCAGACAAGAATTCACCGAAGAAACCAGCAATAGGAGATGTGGCAATGTATGTCGCAACGTAAGTGAAAAACAAAGGAACACCATTTGAATAAAATGTGTTTTTGGTGCTCATCGCAAAAAATATCAATGAAGATATAAAAATGTGAATTGCAAATCCTGATAAAACTGATAAAATGTCTGATTTGTCTGGCGGTGCTGTTGCTTCACGCAAAGCGAGTGAAGAAAAGCCGTCATCTTCAGATTCAAAAATATCATCTGCTCGCTTTGGTCTTCTGTCTCTCCTGAAGTGCCTTTTCAGGAGTGTGGCGAAAATTGATAAAGTTACGATCGTTATCACAGCTAAAACAAATAATAATTTCAAATGTTGCTTATTGTCAAACTTTGAGCTAAGAGGATATGGATTTGTAACATGCACATGAGATGATATCCATGTTACATTATAAGTAAAATTGTATCTCTTATTTTCTTTGATGATTTGAGGTTCCGATTCTGTAGCATTACAATTGATCAGGAAGTTGTTGTATTCTGTGCAATTGAATTCTATATGTGTGTAAACGTAATAATTCTTGTCATCAAAATATCCAAGTTTAACCCACATTGGATAATCTTCTACAACGTATTCTTGGTATGAATGGAGTTGAATAAGCAAAATATACTGTTCAACATCGATGTCTGTGAATACATGATTGCAAACTTCAGATTTATAATGATTGACGTCGAATTCGAGTAAATAATGCGTCTGATAATATGAATTATACGAGAAAATATCGGCAAAACTCTTCTCTTTAGGCACAGCAATCAGATGATCGAGTAATGAACACTGATCTATTGCTGTGGGCGAAAATTGGGCATTTGGAGTATCAAGGGACACGAATCTCGATGCATAAACTCTGATGCTTTCGAAATCGTTCAGATAAACTGAACAGAGAGAAAGTTTGAAGAACAAAAACATTTATTTTTTTTGATGAAAATCTTCTTTTGTAAACTTCTCTACCTGTCATCGAAGGACTACAAAACTTATTTTTCAAAAAAAAATCCCGTTTTTCTCATTAATATTCAATAAATTTTTTAATTTCAAAACCAAACTTAATCTATAACATAATATTCAAAAGAAGACGATATAACGTCATTTCATTCATTTATCGTTTTTCATTTTAATATGTTAATTTTTGATATTGAAATTTTTAATTTGTGATATTATAAATGCTAATACGCAATGAAATTCGATCAGAATAAGTCATTTTTACCTTAAAAATAATTCATTCATATTAATTTAAATTCTTTGAAATATTTTTCTTAAATTGCTTCATTAATTCAGCTGCTTTAGTGACTTTGTTATAGCTTATTGTATTTTTCATGTTTTCAAGCTATGTTGTTTTTGATTTTAATTTCTTGAATCAATTATTATTGTTTTTAGAGGTGTAATTGCATGGTTAACAAATTTTATATAAAAACAAACAAAAGCATAATTAAAATTCTATTTGACACGTCCTGCGCACACATAATCTTCAATGTTGCATTCATTGACACCTCTTTTGATCAAAAACATTCCATTCATTCCCCATGTTGTGTTCCATGAGTTAGAAATTATCCAATAGTCAATGCCATCTTTAACACCCCATCCTGTAATCTCAACAGCGTGATATCCAAGGAATTCACCTTTCGCGTGTGTATAAATGCCGCTCTTGTAGTACATCAAATCTGAGTACACCTTTAATGCAGTGGTGACAGGTCCCTCTGTCATGATGCTGTACTGTATTTCTGGTATAGAAGGATAACGAGCGACAGACCAATATTCTGTGAATTCTGTTATGTATGTTTCATTTTCATTCACGCATTTACGACTACAGTTGTATTTAGTTGTGTTTCCATCATATGGCTGACAGGAATCCAGAGGAAGTCCCCTGAGGTCAATATATCTCCATGCAGCAACGTTAATTCCGCCGCCGCATCCAGAGTTTCTTCTATCGCATGCGACTAAATGACTTTGCGAAAATAATATCGGTTTGTTGTATTTCCTGCAGAATCTATGAGAAAACGATTTAGTTACAGCAAATGACCAACACGAGCCGCATTTTCCTTGATCTAGAACACCGAAATCACATTTTGGAAATCTTTCTGAAAAGTTGTAAGACATTGGAATTGATACGTTTATGTTTGGTGGTTTCGCGAGAGGTATAGTTTCTGGCCGTAATTTATGCGCATTTCCAGATAAAACTTTTGCATCTTTAAATGTAAGACCTCTAAAGCGATCATTTTCACCAGCGATCCACGAAAGGTCCTTCATGTTCTTTATCTCCTTTAATATTCTATTACCATTGACTTTCTCCGCTAAATCGAAAAAACTCAATATGTAAATCATTTTTTGCAAAAACAAATTTTACATGGCAATAATTATAATTGCATGTCAAAAAATATATTTGAATCAATTTTACGTGACAATTATAGTTATTACATGTCAAAAATTATAAAATCAATCTTTACCTTGCTCATTATTAATCTGATGTGTTTTATTTCATGATTTCGCATAATCAGGCAAATGAACGTAAATATGATAAAGTAAATTGTTGAATTGAGCAATATGTACTGCAGGTGCATGTCCTGTAACTTTTTATCATGTTTACGCTATTAGCAACGATTCTTTGATTGTTTGATCGCGAGCCGAAGTTGAATAAACGGATTCAAATGCACAAATCATATAAATATACATAAAAACACGCTATGAAGCAAATAGCATTGTGTGATCGTTACTTCACAGTTAGATTCACTCAAGCACTTTATATCGTTATTGCTATCATTGCACCAATCATGCACATCTTTCTTCTCTTCTTCATGTGGCTTATTCCAATGACTTACAAAGCACAGAGGAAATGCTACATTGCAGCTGAAATGTTGTATGCTTGGAGCTGCCTTGATGTCTTTATTATTTCTATTCTTACAGCAGTCCTTGAAATCTCACAGTTCGCGAGATTCATGGTCGGCGATAAGTGTGATCTCATTGATCCAATTGTTAAAGCATTCTTCTCCAACGAGGACCTCATCAAAGGTCATGAAATTTGCTTCGATGTCGTCACAACACTCGAGAAAGGTTCGTGGTACCTCTTCACAGCAGCAGTTGTCCATACAATTGCAACAATCCTTGTTAACATCGGCGCTAGAAAGGCCTTAGAAAAGATAAAGGGAAAGGAAGAATATAATCAAATCTCCAGTGAGAAGCCATCAATATAAATCTTGTTTATTATAAAATTATTAAAGATCATCATTTATATTTTATTTTTGCAACAAACATCAATATAATAATAATAATAGCCGTATTCAATGATTACAAGAAATGAATAAAATAGATAATAAAATATATCCCACAAAGTCCGAAAATGAATGAGATAAGGTAATATTTCAAAAGTTTACAATCGTTCAAACTCTTTTGATTTTTAATTGAATCAACTATTCAAACGTTTAAAATCATTTTCAGCAATGTCTGCAGCATCGCATGAATCCACAGATCAGATAAAAGGAGCTGTGTTCATCATTAATGGAGGAATAAATGTCTGGTGGAAAACTTAATGAATATTTAACAAATGCAGCAAAGAATCATTAGGATACAAAGTCATTGTTACTAATGTTGATGATGGCTATGATATCAACGAAGAAGTTAAGAAGTTCAATGATAGCAATATTGTTATGGGACTTCTTAACAAAGTTATAACATATTGGGATGAAGTCCTGATGGAAGGCGCAGGAATAATATTTTCCAGGTATGGAAGAGCAAGGAAAGATCCAAAGAAGAAGTATGGATCAGGTGGCCTTTCATTCGGCAAAAAGTTCATGGTTTCATCAACATGGAATGCCCCTGCTCACGCATTTACAGGTGAAGAAGAATTTTACACTGATCTTGGAATAAAGAATGACTGGAATACTGTAGAAAAGATATTCATGTTCTGTAGTTATGACGTTCTTGAAGGAATGCTCTTCTATAATGTTATCAAGAACCCTCAGATTAAAAAAAACGGCCGAATATATCAAACTTCCCACAAAATACTTGCAATTAAAAATCTAATTTTTCAATTTACCCAAACATTATTGGACTCATTTATTGACTTTGTTCTCATAGGTAATTATAAATGTGAATGATTTGAAGATGATTCATTAATTGGTTTCTTGAGCCAATTGAGAAATAATTTCAAGTTTGTACAAGTCAGAATCTGTTTTGTTGTGTCAATTCAGTTACGAGTATAATGATTAGGAAGAGAAATAAATGATATCGATATAAAATGAATGATTTGATTCATGTTGACCTCCTAATTCTTTCGACTTTGAAGTTCATTCATACACCAATTTTTAAATCAATGTATGCATATGTGGAGATTGTTTTCAAGGCGGCAATGATGAGAAGAAAATAAGTATCTTATTCAGCAAAGTGTTTGAGTAAGAAGCTCTTAATGTTCTGATCTTTAGCATAAGAAAGAGGAGTACTTCCCTTATTATCTCTCCAATTGATCTCAATTTCAGGGAGAGTCAGAAGAAATTGGCAAGCATCATAATGACAATAATTAAGAGCCATGCATAATGTGGAAATATGAGAATCGTTTGGTGAGTTTGGATCTATTTTTGGAAGACGAGAAAAATATTTTACGGCTTCGAGATTTCCTTTTATACAGAAGAAATGAAAGGCATCGCGTCCATATGAATTACGATATAAGTGATCGGCGCCTGCTTCAATAAGTTCTTTTGCAAGACTGAAATTATTATTAGATGCTGCTTGAGTAACAATATTATCACCATATTCATCAGCTACGTCACAGAATTTCTCTCTGATACTGAATTCAAGCGCAATTTTATCCTTTTCATTAATAATTTTTTCGAATATTTGATAAATGCTTTGAAAAAACTCTTCTGATTTTTCGAGTTTCATCAGAGATTTTATAATTTTATTATCTACTTCAGAATCAAAATTTTTAATCATTTTTCACGCAATGAATAGATTCCAGTGATAATTTTGATTTTTGACACTTTACATGTCATAAAAAAACTGAATCTTCAAAATGCTTTATTTTTAAATATTTAACAGAACTAGATGTTGGATAAATTGCTACATCAACTATATAAATGATCTAATGGGAGTTTTCAATCATTTTATTAGAATCGAAAATGTTGAAAAAATATTTTGTCATGTAAAATCGAAAATGACCTTAAAAACGTGAACGTTTATTAAAAAAATGAATTCGAAATACATTCGCGGAGAACCCACAATGAGATATGAAAAAAGCGGTCTTTCGTATGAACAGAGATATAAGGATATCGCTGACGCATATTGGAAGCTTAGTACAACTGAACAAACAGAAGATGAAGAAAAATTTCAAAATTTAGTTTCAGAAATGAAATTAGCTGCAGAACAGTATTCAAATGAGATCAGTAAGTATGAAGAAGAATATGAACGACTTTTAGAAGAGAATAAGCGTTTAGAAGATGATTATAAATGGACATTATATGCATTAGACGTAGAACAAAAGTTGAAAGACTTAAGAAACAAGATTTGATGTTATATTGGTTCACATATCAAAACTTTTGTCAATTAGCGATAATATTCAATGATCAAAGCTTAAAATCAGTTCGTTATTCATTCAAACCGATGGAAATTGATGAATTTAAGCTATTTACTTTATCAAATCCCTATTTTTGTTATTTTTATTGATTGGGTTATTTATCAAACTCAGTCAGCTGTTATGTTTGTTTAAAATTATAATTTAAGTACTACAGAGCCATATTTTACATATAACAAGAATATATATATAAAATTTGATATAATTTGAGTTCGTGCGCTTGTTAGTTTAAAAATAGTTATTATTTGTCTCAGATAATGTATTATTAATTAAATTCATGGATATTAGGTATTTTCAGAAATTTGTCTTGTAAAATGATTAATGTGTCAGCCAAAAAAATATTTGACATGTAATGTTAAGAAATTGTCAAGTAAACATCACAATTTTAGGGACTTTTGACATACTATTGACGTTTAAAAAATGATGTCACTTTTATTAGTAGCCAAGTGAACTAGATATGACTGTCCGTATCCAGCTTCCTGATGAGCAAATGAAGCAATACTACAAACTCCACGCAGAAAATGAGCGCCTTGGGGAAAATCTTGGCAAGTTTTCTGCTCAATTAGATCTCGAATTACGTCAGCGTCGCACAAAATACCTCACACGCCATGAGATTAGCAAGCTCAATCCATCAGTCCCTGTTTATCAGGCATGCGGAAAGGCCTTCATCCTTGATACAGTTCCAAACACGTTAACAACTCTTCGCCAGAACTTAGCCCAGGCTGATAAGAACATTCTCATGATCAAGAAGACTGGAATTTATATCCAGGCTCAGCAAGATGCAGTCAAGGCTCAAATCAATGAGCTCCTCAAGCCATACCTCAAGCAATAATCTTGGAAATGTTTAAATAAATTGTATCTCGATACAAACTGAAGAAGGCTCCATATTTCATATTTGATTTAATATCATCTTTTTTTTTTGTTTGTTTTGTTTTGAGTTCCCCATAATGTAATGTTGTGATTGCCTTACTCCTATATATAATAGTTTAGGGAGGAAATAGGTTATTTTTTAGGTTACATATTTTTTTCAATTTCAAAAATTTAAGTTAACTTTGTATTCACCATCGTATGCAATACACTGAAGGTGCTCTTCCTTTATTCAAAAAGCCGAATATTGTTGTCACAAAGAATGTTGTTGCAAAGGCAATCAAGCAGACATTTTCCAAGGTAAAACTATATTCTAAAGCAAGGTCTTACTGTGATTATGAGATACTGAAGCATTGCTGCTTCAATTGAATTTCGATTTTAAACCTGCACCCCAATTCCAGAGTGCTTCAGAGTTCCCATTGATGTGATGCAGTCTCTGACACATAATCAATTGGAAAAGGAACAAATTCAAAAAATCTATTTCAATTTGAGTGATAAACTGAAAGAAAATACCGCCAATCCTGCAATGATTGCATTTCTCATAGACTGTGCTTCATTTATGCGCCCAAAATTGATTGAATTTTCAAATCTTTTCAAAATGGTTCATGAACGTCAAAACATTGATTATACACCTCGGAATGAAGACCTCAAAATTGCTCTCAACAGTTTAGGTTTTAATTTCTATATTGAAAAAGTTGAAAGGAAAGTTTCTGATGTCATTAACATTTATCCACCTGGAACTGTTTTCCACTCAGTTGCATGGGACAAACTTGAAGAACTCCAGGTTGAGGCAATTAATAAATCCTTTGATGAAAATCAAAAAGACAATAATGGATTATCATTAATTGATACGGCGTGTAAATATGGATAAGAAAAATGTTTCGAGTATCTTAAATTGATGGGGAGCAAAATAACTGATCAAACATTTGTTCATGTGATTGAAGGAGGTAACAAAAGCATTATTATGTCTTTATTTAATGAAGGTCATTCAATATCAGATGAAGATTTAGACGCCGCAATTACTTATCACCATAATGACATTTTCAATTGACTGCTCGAAGAAAAAGGATCAATCAAATGGATGAAAGCTGGAGATTATTTTTATTATGGAAATTTTGAAGTTTTATCATTTCATATTGGAAATTTGAATGCGATTCAAGTTCAATTAAGCTTTGTTTATCAATAACTCAAGTAAATCAAACTATTTTAATCATCACTATGATGTAATGTCAATCATTTACATTTTATCATCATTGTAATATAAATCTCCATTGTCAATTGCAATCGAAATGAAGTCTCTCGAAATCGTTCAATTTTTAATTGATCGTGGAGCTGATGTGAACATGAAAATAATCAATCATTTATAGGGTGTCTAATAAATATTTTGCACCCCTTAAATCGTTCAGTATTGAAGATATATGAATAAAAGTCGAATCATTATTCTCAAAGTCTTTAGGGGTATTTATGATTATATGATGTCATTTCCTGAATACATCATAGGTGTTGAAAAAGTCGATTTTTTGATTTTCTGTCAGATTTTATCGAGGCATTTAATCAACATATATCTTACTTCTAGAGTTGAATTCCTCTATTATAGTATAACCAATCAAAAGCTTACTATTTCATAATGTTGTTTGCTATATATATTATCAGATGAAATCAACGTTTTGCTGCCAACAAGTGTGATTTTTTCTAAAAATGGCTAAAAATAGGGGATCTCGACCCCTCAATTTTCAGAAAAATGACTTTCATCAGGCATAACTTTTTATCTATTCATGCTACATGACCCGAACTTTCACATTTATATATGGTACTGTAGTTAGTATAGATGTTATTACTTAGTAACTATCAATATGTCCAATTAATGGCTTTTGATGAAAAAGAAGGCTTTTTTGCTGATTATACATATGCCTTACAAGATCAAATTGTATCTCACTCATTATGAAATATTATGCAATATTTTAATTGTACACAATAAATATGACTATTAGCTTCTGTTATAATATAACTGGTGGATCTGAAATATCTTTTTTTAAAGTGTTTCAACAGCATCAAATTTCTACATGGGCATTTTGTCACTTTTGACGTGGCAAATTTTGTCACAGCCAAATGAATGTTTTTCTCTGAAACATAAACGAAAAAGAATGCTTCAAACTACTTATTCCATTTCTGCGATATCAATTATAGCCTTTCTAGTTTGCAGATGTAAATAACTATCATTATCTGCCTTTTCAGAATTGAGTCTTTCATTTTTAAGCAATTTTTGATCCTGGACACTTTATCGATTGATATCTAGCTCAACTTGAATAATAATTGCAATATACTTACACCATTTAAGACAGAACTCGATTTCCAATAATATCTGCTTCTTTTTGTTGAAATTTTTGTTGTTCATTAGCCAATAAGATCAAAATATTGTTTCACTCGATGAATTTTTACGTAAAATTTCCAAATTCCAAACAGACGTAAAAATTTAAACGTGCACAAAAAAACTGATTTCAATAGCAGATTTGACCAGATCAACATATATTATAGAACAACTCATGGGAAATCGATTCATATGCTTTTTAAAGGAAACTGTCCATTATTCGGGGGGAAAGTATGGGGTGCAAAATATTTATTAGACACCCTATATATTTTATCATCATAATGACATGGAATCAATCATTTACATTTAATCATCATTATGATATAGAATCAATCATTCACATTTTACCATCATTGCAATATAAATCTCCATTATCAATTGCAATTGAAATGAAATCTCTAGAAATTGTTCAATTCTTAAAATCCAATGGCGCTATCCAATAAACAATCTGCTACTTTGGTGTGATTTTTTACGATTTTGACTCAACTTTTTTCTTTGTTCCGCTCCTCAGAAAAAAGGGCTTGTCTAAAATTGATATGCTCTGTGTGTTATTCTTTTCAATTTAATAAACCTGTCAAATTTAGCCCCGCGAAAAAGAATCATCATTATTTTTGGGAGAATAACACACAGAGCTTATGTGTGAACACTTGGAATACTTTTTTTCTAAAAAAAAAGCTAAAAAAGCATATTTGTGATTAGATTTACCTATTTATCATAGACAAAAAAATATTTTATGTTACAAAAATGCTATACAATGAGAATATATTATAATGAGTAAAGCACATCATGGCAAATCAATGTTTTTGATGCAAGATATATCTAATATTTTAATGAAATATAGACTTTGTTAGCTAATTCTTTAATATATCATGCACAACAGGATTTTGTGCATTGTGGTTCAATAACTTAGCAAAAAGTTAATCCAGTGAGTTAAAAAACGAGTTTCGCTGACTTTGCGTATAAAAATTTAATTGCCCTAGAAAAAAGAGGTGTTTTTTGCCCCCTATAAAAGATAATCGACATCAATATATAGTATTCAGCACAATGAAATTAACATGATGATTCTTTTCTAAATGTCAGGGTTTTGTAGTGAATTTTAATTCTTATATATTAAGTGCTTTTCAGAAAAATCAGATGATTTCTTAATGTACTCTATGTATCTGTTTTGTTGTCATATGAGTGTCGCCTCTGCAAGCTCATGTAGCGGAGTTCGCAATTAAGAAGGCCAACATTTTTAAAATGTAAGGGTCCGCTATCGTCATCAAATTTATCAAGATGTAAATATAGATCTCTCGAATTTGCAAACATCAAATTGTGTGAAAATACGTATTTTTAATTAATCTAATAGAATGTTTATAGAGCCTATATTGACCACAGCGGACCTCTTGCAAATATATAAATCCTTCGAGTTTTATCGAAGATATATTTAGAAAAGTGAAAGAAGTGTATCAACTCTGGGGGTCAGAACCAGATCAAACATGTATGGGCAAATATATCTCTTATGTGATGTCATACATAGTTGTAGTGTTAAACATATATAATATCGTTTCATATTTTTCATTAACAATTTGATATCAGCTTATTATTGAGTAAATAGCAATATTTATTATAAATATATCACTTGCCAACAACATATTAAAATATTGCAAATAATACAAGCTCCTAATTGAATAATTGTTCAGTATCTTAATTTATAAATACACGAAATCATTGCGGAGACGACAATATACATAGATGCATGCGCATATTACATATTTTTAATGTGATACACCAACTTATACTCATAGCCTCCCAATGAATATGCTGAAATTATTGATTAATAAAAATAAAGTATTCAAAAATAAAAACGATGGGAAAATAATTAGCATCATATATACTATTTTATTAATGTAAACGGTGTCAAATAAATAAATTGTCAAAAAACGTAACTTTTAACCTTATCCACTTTTTAAAATATGGTTTATTATAACGTTTACATAATGGTAATGCTAATTTTGCCAATTTTGGTCGCTAAAAACCAAATTTGAGAGTTAAAACACTTATAAAGTGAAACGACAGTGAAATGCTAAAACAAAAGGGGTTAACTCCTGGCGTAAGCCAGAATCTGATCCGGACTAGGCGCGATGGGTTCAAGACCAGAAGGCGGTTATATGAGTCTGCGGTGTCATTCGAAAACTTCCATTCAGATGTCCCCATATTAAAATATGCCTCAACTAAACTAAGAATAACTATGCATAATATGACCCACAAATAGACGCAAGATTAGCACCAATTCATTCATCGAAGAAAACAGCGCAAACACAAGAATTCAAAATTTTATTTCCGATTCTGCTCAATATTTTCAAATTAACAAACGTAGGATCTTAGAAAAGTCCAATGATTGTATTTAGAAAATTAATAATTAATAATTTTAATTTGTCATGCTGATTATACATAAATTTGCTCCTAATAAAGCAATAAATTGTTTATTGAAAGCTAAATTCACTTCAACTAGAAGGGAGCAATAGAATTAAATGATCCGATTTGAGCTAAATCGATCCTGAGCTTTGGCCAACGAAATAGTTTTTCATGTAGTTCTTTGATATTTCAATAGTAATAAGCATACATGTGTGTGATTCCATCTATACAGAGAAATAGAATCTGTTTGCGGTAATTTAGGTCAATTTGAGTGTGGCAAATAAATGTCAACTGAAAACAAAATTTACGCACGCTGGATTGCCTATAATCTATCGAAAAAAATGATATGAAAAAGAATTTTTCGTTTGAGGGAACACATACAAAAATTTGTGATTAGTAGGTTCATATGCGCAAATCATGCAAAATTTCATTGTATGCAGAAGGAAGCTGTCTTCAAGATAGTCCTTCTTGGAGATTCAGGGGCAGGCAAGACCACCCTTCTGCATAGACTTGTTTCGAATGAATTTTCGTCGAATACCGTTTCAACAATCGGCGCTGGCATCTCTGAGTGGATGACCGGTAACGGTGACCACAAAATTAAATTACGGATTTGGGACACAGCCGGGCAAGAGAAGTATCGATCTATTGGAGAACTTTATTACCACAACTCCCACGCCGCTATATTAACAGTATCTCATGATACAACGATAAGTTATAGTGGTATCGAGGAGTGGTGTGAAAGATTTCGACGTGTTGTCGGGGAAACTACACCTATTATACTTGCAGCAACAAAATATGATATGAAAACAGATAGAAGTGATGAGTTAATTAAACAATTCGCGCTCGATCATAATCTACCATGTTTCGATACATCATCTAAGACAGGAGAAGGGATCCAGGAGCTATTTGAATACGTTGCTCTTGCAATCTACCAGAGATTAGATTCAGATGTGTTTAAATCTGTAGGAAAATGCTGCAGAAAATGTGATAAGTGCGAAAAATGTTGTTAATTTTATTATCATGATCATAAATTAGCGACCCTGTAAGCTATTTTTACTCATAGCTTACCATCTGTTCACTACTGTAGTTATATCATTTGTTTATTATTTATATTATGTCTTTGATATTAGTTAATAAAGTTGTTTATAATCTGTTTTTCGGCATAAACCTTCATTCCAAAGCTTCAATGTTGAGAATACAAAAACCCCAGTACGATTAAAATCTGTCACTTTTATTAATGTTTGCAACATTTACTGGAAGCGATATTAATGCTCTGTCCAAATATGAACGGAAAGGGTATAACCACTCCTATCTGTGTAACTATATATTAAATCCAATTACAGATAAACTGATGACATTAATTCCTGAAGTATATTCTCCCGAATTATTGCTTGCAATTGGTTTCTTTACAAATGCCCTTTCATTCTTCATTCCATTTTTCATATTTCCAAACCCAAATCAAACAGTTCTCTCGATAATTTGTTTAATTAACGGATTAACAACGATATTTTATCAATTTATGCGCCGCATTGTTCAAAGACAGTTCCAAGTAATGAACACTATCAATGCTTATGTTAGATTTTTCCAAATTGCTTCAGATTCATTAATTCTTACCATAGAATGTATGAAATTTAACACTTCAATGAGTTTTGGCACTACATCTATGAATGTTTATGTCATGGTTGCTATTGGATTTCCATATTATTTGAATTTTTGGGCAGAATATTGCAAGAAATATTATCATTACCATATAATTAGTTACGCAGATGATGGGGTCCTTTTAATGGCATTGTTCCAGATAATTACATGCTTTATTCCGAATTTTCAGAAAAGAATAAATTCAGATAACTTCTTTTGGCTTTGCATCGTCCTTTTCGGACTTTACGTTGCCGAGAGTTTCGTTGCAATTCTGTACTCAGCTGATTTTACATTTGATATCATCACTTCATTTGTTCCTGGCCTTTATATTGTTCTTTTATCACTATCTATAGACTTTTTAACATATTCTTTCTTCCTTAACCACTATCTTTTCATGTGTATAGGTTTAGAATTCGGATATTCAGCATCAATCTTAGTTATTTACTTGATTTTAGGCAGAAAAGTAGAGAAAATGTTTACATATGATCAGCTGCTTCACATGATAGCTATTACTCTTCCAGTTTTCGGATTTGTTAGAAATAACGTAGATTATTGGTTCTATTTGTTCTGGGTCTTCGCCACAGACATGGTTATGTTCTATTACAGGATATATAGAAATATACTCGAGACACTTCATAATGACACAATTGTTCCACTTGTTGATAACCATCCAAGACTTCCAAGCCCAGGATCTGAAAATAAGATTCATAATCTTCACGAAATTCCTCTCTTCGATAATCCGCCACATCAGGGTGAAGAATTACCATTCTTCCCTGATGATATTAGATCGATTTAAGTTTAATGTATTGTATATTAATAAAATATTATTTTCTATTCCTAATATAGCTTTATTTGTTGAGTATAATAAAGAGTCATGAAAAGTGACGTGTTTACATGGCAAATGTATTTCATTTTGACATGTAATATTGGTTAGCTAATTAGAATCTGTATTTATAAAGTTCAATTAAACTTGTTATTGCATCTGAAAATCTTATTAGAGAATCTATCAAGCTTGTTATAGTTCATTTCAAACTTGTTATAGTTCATTTCAAGCTTGTTATAGTTCATTTCAAGCTTGTTATAGTTCATTTCAAACTTGTTATAGTTCATTTCAAACTTGTTAAAGCGTTTATTAAGCTTGTTAGAGAGTCTATCAAGCTTAATAGAACATCCTTTGTTAAAATGGCAGACTTTACATGTCAAAACATATTTATAACTGCCATGTAAATAAGTTACTTTTTCATTACTCTTTATTAGACCCTACACTAATATAGCTTTATTTATACAAACATCTATTATATAGCACCAAAAATTTTTGCGTAGTAATCGAATTTTGTTGGAGGGTTAAACACTGCTTTAGTTTCGCCTTTACAACTAAATATAGCACAATGAGATGCATATCCAAACTTATCATGATCTTCACCATCACTTACACATCCAATTCCGGAGATATCAGCAGTATAATTGTACTTTGATGTAATCTTTGATACCCAATCAGAAAATTCTTGCCTAGTCCATTCAAACTTATGATCTCTGTGTCTGAACTTGTATGTTCTTGGTCTTCCATAAAAATCTGATATCACTTGATTATATTCGATATTTGGGGTTGTAAGAATGATTTTCTGTGGCTGCAGTTTCCCAAATAATTGTTCTATAGCTGCGTCTACAGTTTCAATTGTGAGATGTTCGATTAATTCAATCATTGTAACAATAGGACAATGCTTGTACTGATTTAGAAATTCGTCGGATATGCTCGTAATATCTTCTTGTTTCAAGAAGACTTCTGTTAGCGTATTCGAATAACTTGAGAAATTTTGAAATCTGTTAATTGATTTGAACCCTTTACTAAGGATATATTTATCTTTGTCCAATCCAATGATGAATTTAAGGCAATCTGGATTCCGTGTCAAATAAAATATCAAATCACATTCATTGCAACCAAAATCTATAACGAAATTCGCATTTAACTTTTTGATCTCATCGAAAGCAACTTTATATCTCTGTGAATTGAGCGGCAATTTAAAAGCAGGGCCTGTTTCTGATGACATTTATTAATGTTCCCTCTTAAATTTTACCAAGCCCCAATTTTGGTGTTTTTATCGCTTCGCTCAAAAAAACAAAATGTTTGAAAAGAAGCCCGCAGCTTTGGGTAATACAAAGCCGCTGAGTGTCGGCGATTCCAGAATGGAAATACTTGCGAAAGAAAACAAGTCGATTATGAATAGTTCAAGAATGGTCGATGATGCGATTCAACTTTCTACACAATCAATGACTCGAATGGATGATCAAATGAGAGTAATTATTGGTGCAAATGACCGACTTACATCGATTATTCAAACTGTTCCCGTTTTAGGCGAACTTGCACAAGGAATACAAGTCAGAAGAAAGAGAGACCGTTTAATTCTTGGAGGATTGATCGGTTTTCTCATGTTTTTTATCGTTTGGTACTTATTTGGATAATCTCCAAATTATATCGCTTTAGATATTCCATTTTTAATCTTTTATTTGTTAAGTATTGTGTACGGTATATACAAATCCTTGTTATTTTTAGTTCATCGATAAATTAATTTTGTTTCTAAAAAATATCTATCAAATATACGTCCATTCTTTTTAAATTCAAAATACAATAGGACTTCTAAAACAAATAAAATCACATTTGTTCAGAATTAGAAACAATTTTTATGATGAAAGATATGATTCTATTTTGAGCCTATAAAAATGTTTTTTTTTTCGAAACTTATCATATGATATAAAATAACTGGTATTGAAATATAAAATCATTGTTAAAAATATAATTATAATTATAATTTGATGAGAAGTTGATTTTGAAAAATTTAAGGGTTGAAATTAACTTGTATAAAAGAAATTTCTTTACGAACTGTGAATTTACTGGTTGCCGAGTTCCTCCTTACGCTGCTGGCGCTTGATCTTGTGAGCTTCAGCACGCTTGCCAGAGCCCCAAACCTTAACTTTCTGGCGGCGGGCGTTCTTACGCATACGGCGTGTGACCTTACCCTTCTCAGCAAGACCAGCCTTGATGAGGCGGTGCTTTGGCTCTGTCTTCTTAAGAGCGTCTAAGTTATCGTAAACGAAACCGAAGCCTGTTGTGCGGCCACCACCGAACTTTGTCTCGAGGCCGAAGATGACGACGAGGTCCTTGTTAGCCTTGAGGCGTGTAGCGACCTCCTCCTTGATTTCATCTCGTGTTGGGGCCTTAGCGCCGAGGTGCTGCATATCAACAACGAACTGCTTGCGGTCAAGGAGCTTGTTGACAATATACTTACGGATATGAAGGGTAACCTTCGACATGAAAAAGGCCAACCATTACGATTATTTTCCCTTCAATTCTTAACAAATTTTCGGTTAACGGTTTTTCCATATTTTCATTTTGTTTTGGAATTAAAACTAAATATGGACACTCTTTTGGATATATTTCACTTTTCGCAATATAACATTGCCAAAATATTATTGTTTTTAAAGATATATTTTCGATATTTATCAGAAACAGAGAAAACACATATGAGCATACCTAGCAGTAGTGTCAGACACATATGATATCGATAATCATTGTGTTACAATATTAATATAATCCAATTCAATGATAAGAAGCATTTTATTAGCCTGAAAAGGATTTTTAAAAATAAGGTTAAGAGTGTCACGGCCTTTAATGCAACTAACTCATGCAGCATTGGAGATAATGCATTTTGCAGCCTGAGTTCTCTCGAATATGTTTTCATCAGTGCAACAGTACAGTCCATTTCTCAATCTGCGCTTCACATTTTGGAGATTTCACACAATAGGTTTTCGCCAATTTACTCTGTTTCTTTGAGTGGCATATTCAATTGGAACGCTAACAGTTTTGGTATTCAGAAGAATACGATCTTGGAATTCGTCATTTATTACAAATTTAAGCTTTTATGAATTGCCCAATTTCACAAGCTTTACATTCAACAACTATAACAGCTATATTGATGATCACATGTTTGAAAATTGCTCTAATCTCAGTCAATTAATTATTAATAGCAATATTGAACAAATTGGGAACTGTGCCTTCCAATTCTGTATCAATTTATCAGTGTTTCCGAATATCGAAAATTTGAAGATCATAGGCGAGCGTTCTTTTTATGGCTGCAGATCTCTGGAAAGCACAAGCTTAACATCTCGAGTATCTTCATTCAACCAACATTGGAGGTAATCGGCACCAAAGCATTTAGTATATGCCATAAGCTAAGGAACTTAGAATTTCCTGATTCTTTAGTTTTTATAGGATATCGCGCGTTCTATGGCTATTTCAACTTAGAATCATTCAATATAGTTCCATCAATCAGCTTTGTTGATAACCAGTCATTTTTCATGACATCCATCACTTGATCTGTTTTCGGTGCAAATCGAAATCGAATTCGGCGAGTTTATTCTAATGCTATTGAAAATTTTCCTGAATGCATTGTTATTGAGCCATCAGATCCCCTTTCATTAACTCCCCATTGAACAGTTAAACCAACACAAACTCCGTACCGAGGCAAATATCAAGGCCTTCCATCCGCGAAACTCATCCACCGCTGCGGACAAAATATGTCAAAACGCCAGTTCCGAAAGTCAGTGCAGCAGTTTCAGTCTCAGTTGGCACTATTATTGACATCATTTCTATTATTCTTGCTGTTGTCAACATCATTAAAAGTTCCAACAGACTTGCTAATGGCGTTGAAAGCTCTTCTGAAACCGATTTTTCATTCACAACATACTATAAATATATGATATCATATGATTCAGATGAAGAAGAAGAGGTTGACAATAATTTGCAAACAACAGATATTAATCTCAATAAAGGGAATGAAATTGATAGCCTTAAATAAGACTACCATCGTTGTTGAAGCAAAAGTTTCTCCTCGTATTCTTAATTGAGACGCAGAAAATAAAACCCATATTTTAGATGTAACTCTGCATATTAAAATCAAAGTTATTAAAACACTTCAATTCAAGGACTCAACTCCAATGTGTGATTTTATTAACCATTGGATTAATCATAACCCATGTACGTGATTTAACCTGAAATGTTAGAGTCTTATTTAAGTATCGTATCGATCGCAAATTATTTATGTATATCATTCATCATTTATGGCACAATTAGATATATATATTTGATAATAAAAATTGATAAAATTCTTTTCAATGATATTGGTTGTAGAATATATTCCCGTTGTGGAAATGAAGTTATTGCTAAAATATTTGATCAATAGCGTTCATATTCATGATGTTCTAACTCAAATTATGATATTTGACAAAAACTTATTTACGTGTTAAAAAATGTCACTTTTAGAAAGGAAGCAATTATTCCTCGAGGAAGTAAATTTTCAAATGGATAATATAACAAACTCAGACGCTATAGAGAAAGATCGCTTGATCCAGCTTCTCCATTCAATTGTAAAGCACATGTTGAATGGTACTGATCAAATTATGGACGCTTTGAGTGCGTTTTATCATTCATGTATGGTATTAACGAATTACCTTCTCGAGGATGAGAAAATTATCATACTATGCTTCAACCAATTGCATGAATATGGAATTAAATTCAAAATAATGTCGCAATACCCAACAAATCCCTATTTTTTCTATCTTTTCATTCAAGTTACATGCGAATTCCTTGCGTTCTGTAATTATCAGTTACGTGGAGCATTAATTGATGATTTAATCGAATCTATATCAAAATTATCAGATTGTGTATCTTTAGATGAATATAAATACAGAATTCCTTCACTCGAAAATGATTTCAAAGAGGTGATGTTAAAGGGCCAGTACATTAAAGATACATTAATGTTCGAAATTAATATTTTAGGAGGAATCCTTAAACGATTATTTATAACTTCGGACTCAATAGTACAACTAGCATCAAAAATACTTACAAATTGCGATAATACAATAAGAATTTGCGTTTTAGATATGCTCGAAAATTATGTTCCTGTTAATATTCATTCATCATTTATTGAAATACGTGCGATCATGAAGTTTTATTTCGAAATTATTTATAATTGTGACGAGAATACATTACAAATATACGACAAATCACTTTCGAAATGTTATAACAATGCTCTAAATCGTGTTCCACAAGATATTATCATTATATTTGGTAGAGAGACATTTAATATGATTTCAATAATTAAATTGAACATTTTCAAAACATTAAATGAAAAATTATTAGGTACAGTTTATAAATTTATTAAAGCAGATAAGTCTAGTGCATCACTAATTAGACAAATTGTTATAGATAAGCTATCCATTTTCTATGATTCCCAAACATATATCAAAATTTGTCAACATTTCATCCAATATGATCATGAATTTGCGAAGTTACTAGTTCAAAAGCATGGCTCAAATCCGAGAATTATAGCAGCACTTATAAAAATTGATATTCCAGGCTATTATCCTGACCCGCAAATCGTAATGTCTGCTTCTGGAAGTGATTTTTACAATATATGCTCATGTCTCAAAAATCTTGATCCGAACTATATCGCTAAGCTTAGAGAACTCATTGTTACTGATCAACCATCATTAGAACAATTGAAACTAATCGCTAGGCACATTCCACTTGAAATTGTTGAGCATCCAAAAACATATCCAATATCTGATCTTCCTTACATATTTGAAGATTACCCAGATGTTGTTGAATCGCTTGTTCACACATGGATGAGATACAAGAAAGATCCTAAAGGAATTCCTTTCCTTTGCATGCTAGTTGATAAAGCTATGAAAACATCAGATCTAGACTATGCAAATATGAAGGATTACTTTAATGATATTTCGGATGATACATCGCCTTTTACCATCCCACAATTTGTTGATATGATTGATGTAATATTTGAGCCAAGCAAACTTATTTCTATGTTTGAAAAATACATCAAAAATGTCACATTATATGAAATTCCTCCAAAGATTGCTGATGGGTTACTTAAGAGTCGCATAGTTGGTCCAATTTTCTTACAAATGATCATCAAAGATCTCACACCAAATCCTAATCCTCTGGACGATGAGTCTAATGCAAGAACATATCGCGACGCTTTTGCAGTTTCGACGCTTGGAAGAAATAGTGAGAATCTTTGGAATGTTTATGAATTGAATAGATATGAAATTTCATATGAATTATTGAACTTATACTTAGCAGAAACTAGCTCGAATTCTGATAATGAGTCATTCTCATATATTGATAATGATACAAGGTCTGATAATGAATCAGAATTTTACGTGAAATCCGAACCATATAGATTTAGACTTGCTTGCAAACTAATATTCAATCTTCAACATAAAGCAACTTTGAGTATTATCGAAGATAGCGTTATCCCTGTTCTCATCCAAACACGGCAAACAGCAAAACTGCGTAATTTCATAAAATCAATAACAGCTCGATCAGATGAAGAAACGTTTAAGAACAAAATCGAAGATCAGATGGCGAATATATACGCATACATATTTTCATACTTAGATAGACCTTCAATTAAATATTCATTGGAATACATTATTTCGAAAGATATACTTCCAGGTGAAAGTGCAACACATCTTATGAAATTATGTTATCCTGATTTAACTTGCAAATTATTGTTAAATCTTGGTGACTTTAATAAAGATGTAGTTAAAAAGACGGAGAGCGGTATAGATATTGTTTGCACATCAAAAGATTCAAGAAAGAATTCTACCAATGAAAATATCAGAAGTATTTGGAATTCCAATGAAATCAAGATGAAGTATAGCTTTGCTAAATATATAACAAATGGATCTTCGTCAAGAAGAATTATTGCTATTCGAGCTCTCAATTGTATTGTTGTTTCATTAGGAGATACCTTAACAACGGAGCAATGCAGAAATTTGCTAACAATGGTCGGTTTTGCAACTCGTGATGTTCTTGCAAGACTATATTGTTATCAATTCCTTGAAACAATATTAAACTTATTGCACAACAATCACATTCTTGCTGATATATTCAGTTTCATTGTTGCCCAAATTATTCCAAACATTGAACAATCACCAAATGAAACAAAGAAAATTCTTACAAAGTTGATAATAGAAGAATATAAGATTGTTCAGAATTGTATATTCCAAATTGCCTTGTTGCCTGAAATAAAGCAAATTCCAGAGCTCGCAGATAAAGTGGAAAGCTCTATTAAGCAATACTCTCCACTTCAGCTTGTTGAACTTTTAGCGAAATCATTGGTTGATGCACCGCCAGATTTGCAGGTTTTGTTATTAAATCAATTAATTGATCTCTTCAAAACAAATGTTGATGAAGATCTCAAATCTAAATTCTCAGGAACACATGAACTCAGTGAGATAGTAAGGAGGATTCTTGCCAACACTCCAAGAGATGATCTTCAATCAGCCTGTGGTCGTTTGCTTGCTATTTTGGTACACGCTGAACCTATCAATAACTCATCAATCAGTAGGTCCAAGGAATTGAGTACGAATGTAAATGATGTTATGCGGAAAATTATTACTGAATATTTGATTCCTGCTTACGAAGATTTCAACAATTTTTCATTTTTGGATTCTATTGCATGTGCAATCCAAATTCTTTTGCAAGAACTTGGGTGCTCACTGCCTTCGACTTCACAAAAGAATCGACACGCAAGAATGCAGAGTCCTGAAAACTGGGAGAAATTTGATTCAAAGGTCCAAATGATTATTGACAAATACAGAAGTTCAAAGTATTGCTCTAAGGAAGTTCAGCCTGTAAAAAGTCCTGTGTTTAACAGTACAATTAAGCATGAGACGTGGCTTACAAATTTCACAATATGTCTTCTTCAAGTTGATTTCTACGATGTTCCTCCTTCACGTCCACAAACAAGCAGAACAAAGAAAGGCAAAGAAGAAATTGAAATATACGAAAAAGAAATCATTGGTCAAACAGATCATAGAATGCAAGCAATTCAAAACATCAAAAAGATCTGCTTCATTTTCAGGAGGGTCCCTGCCATATGTAATTATATTCTTCCTTTTATTTGTTATTGGCAAAGATTTAATCCCAACTTCAAGAAAATATTCTCTGAAGAATTCTCTAAGATCCTTGATAATCTTAAATCCAATCCTAAGGATAATGAAGTTCCTCGTCAATGTATGCATACATTCTTTGCAATTTTCGATACTTGCGAATTGCTCAAAGTTTGGCCATCAGGAGATTTCATTGTTGGAAGATCAGAAAGCCTTGAAGTTGCAACAAATCAAACACTGTACGAAGCTGCTTACATATCAGGTTTATATACGCATGCATTCATTTATTTGGAACTCGCAATAAGAGACACTTACAATGGATATGTTCCACAGGATTTATCAGATGATAGATTGATTCAGTTAAAGAAAGTCTATAAGCATCTCAAAGAACCGGATGGCTTAACAGCAATTAACATGAGAACGAACACTGTTAACTTCATGGATGAATTCCAAATGTTCACTGAAGCCAAAATCATTAATTCGTCAAAGAGCACTGAAAACAGCCAGAAAATGACAATTTCTTACCTCACAAACTTACTCAAATGCGGAAGAACAGAACGCGCATTGACAGATGCACTACACAATAGAAATACAGTGCACTTCGATCGAAGACTTGATGCTGTTATCGCAAGAGCAGCAACGAGATTATCTAGATGGGATGTTTTGACTCTTTTGTCTGATCATGATAATGTTCATGATTCATCAGCCGATGATCACGCATCTGCAATAATGGACACTATTGATATCGATATAGCGCATGCATTAAGTTATTTGGATAAATCTCAATACAGTAGATTCGATGACATCATCCAGAAAATGAGACTTGAACTTGCAACGCCAACTCAACAAGAAAGTTCAATCTCCTTTGAAAGAATGATGCCATGTCTCATTAATTATTTGCTAATTGAAGAGTTGACTGTATTCGGTAAAATGCTGAAGGAAAACAAACCAGTAACAGAGACAATGGAGCTATTCAAGACAATCGATCAAAGATTGATATCAATTGATGATATTGAGCGAATTACTGTTGTTAATTGTGCAATGATCGAACTTGCTTACAGAGATGCCTCAAGACAAGAAAATTTAATCAAGAACAACAAAATCATGAATCAGTTGATAAGTTTTGCAAGCGCCTGTAGAAAGAGCGGAGAGCTCACAAGAAGTCAATTTGCTTGCTGGAGAGGATATCAACTTGATAAATGTCCAACGTCAACAATCGAAATTGCAAAGATTTTCTGGGCATTAGGTAACACTCGCCAAGCAACATCAATCTTAGTTCATGATGATTCTGGATCTCCAGCAGAAATTGGCAGATTGACATATCTCAATGCCAAATGGAATGCTGAATTAGATCATCTTCCACCAGACGAACTCATGAAAGAATATAATAAAGCTGTTCAGACAATGGAGCACAACGGAAAAGGTTACTACGCGATGGCTTCTCTTGCAGATGAAAGGATTGAGTACTTCCTTGAATATCATGAAAAGTATATGCTTCAAAACATTCGCCAGAAAGTTCTCCAAAAATTTGTCGGCATGAACACTTCGACAAGCAATATTCTAGATTTCCTTAAATCTAACTTAACACTTGCTCTTGATTGCTATATCAAATGCATAGTAAATCTTCCGGATCTTTCTCCAGAAGTTGTTCCACGAATTCTGCAGATTTACTTTGATCTCGGCAAATTCTTGTTGTATAGTGAAAAAGATAATATGCGTGAAGTTCCTCCAGCGTTTCAGAAAATCCTTGGAAAAGGAAGAGATGTGTTTAATGCGATGAAAGAAGTTTTCAAGAATTGTTTAGAAAATGTCAATCCCGCAATTTGGTTAAACTCAATCACTCAACTTTTGTCACGTGTTGATCAGCCATCAGATCTTGAAGAACAATTATTCATGTTAATTAGAACAGCCGTATCGAAGTATCCACAACCGGCTCTTTGGAACCTTATGTCTGTGCATAATTCTAGATCTGATTCAAGAAAACAAAAATATCCACAGATTATAAAGAATCATTGTCCAGAATTTAAAACTAAATTCGAGACTGTTACGCGACATTTAATTAATCTCGCTAATAAGCAAATTGGATCATCAAAGGCAAAGACCGCAGCATCGCAAGTGATATGTCCTGAATTATTTAACGAATTCAGGGATTGCAACATGCTAATGCCTCTTTCTTCAACACTCGTTGTTAATCCAGGAACACGTGCATTTCAGGATAATGCAAACTTCACATCATCGCCGTCCATTATTGCAATGGAAGAAGGAATTACAATATTTTCATCCCTCCAGAAACCGAAAAAGATCTCACTTAAAGGCAACGATGGTCGTCAGTATCATTTCCTTTGCAAGAACGATGATGATCTTCGTAAGGATATGAGAATGATGGAGTTCGCTACATTCATCAACAGAGTTCTTGGACGCGACAGACGCTCCCGTGAACGAAATTTGTCGATTGTAACATTCGTCGTCGTTTGCCTAAGTGAAGCTTGTGGTCTCATTGAGTGGGCTGAGAACACTTGCAGCCTTCGCAGCATAATGGAGAAATTCATGAACTCTCCAAAGATAGGTCTTGATCGTGACACTTTAATGAAGTATTTCTGTGAAGACGAAAAAGCAAAAGATATGGAAGCCCTTAAAGCAAAGAAGCAGAAGAACTTCGTAGATAATATTCTCCCTGCTTATCCACCACAATTGCATAAGTGGTTCCTCCTTAAGTTCAGTTCTCCACAGAGATGGCTCAAGAGTCGTCTTCACTTTGCTCACAGTACAGCAGTGTGGTCAATGGTTGGTTACATCGTCGGCCTTGGAGATCGTCACACGGAGAACATTCTTCTCAACGAAAAAACTGGGGGCGCAGTTCATGTTGACTTCTGCTGCATGTTTGATAAAGCTAAGACTCTTCCAACACCAGAATGCGTTCCATTCCGTCTCACGCAGAACATAGTTGATGGCTTTGGCGTTTTACGTACTGATGGTCCATTCACTGAATCATCAGTTATTGCATTGACAGCAATGCGTGATAAGAAACAAAAGCTTGTATCCGTTCTTCAAACATTTGTTAATGATCCTCTCCTTGAATGGAGGAGAAAGTCATCTTCAAGTACAGTTTCATCATCCACAAATGAGAACACTGAGGCCAAAATTGCACTTAACGAAGTCGATTGCAGGCTCAGTGGACTCACTGAAGATAAAAGTCGTGCTCAGAGTCCATTATGCGTTGTCAAGAACTTAATTTCTCAAGCAATGGACAACAATAATCTTGCTTTAATGTATATTGGTTGGCAGCCATATATATAGAATGTTTTTTATATAGATAAATAAATATAGATGATATTAATTAATCGCGATAACAATAATTTTAAACAAACTATGCTTCTTTTTCTTTTTCTTGAATGAAGTGTTTCATTTTCTCATATAACCCGCCTTTCCATATTCCGACTTCAATCATCGATCTAACAATAACGCAATTATCAATAATGCTTTGTCCTTCCATCTCTTGTTCGTTTGGATCAGCTGTATATTTTCTTGAAACATAATCATATCTTCCGCATAACTTATCATTAAAAATACACTCGCAGATGATGTCTGGTAAGTCTATTGTTGATAGTCCTGTTTGTTCTTTGATATCTGCAACTGTCATCGAAACGTATGAAGAAAGAAGATGAGAAACAACATTTTGATAAACTTCATTTTTGAGAGTATTAAAAGCAGGCTGAATATACATTGAGATATAGCCCATGACTGACAGTGAGTTAAATCCTTCGATTACAACCTTGTATTGATGCTTTTGGAAGTTAAGAAGAATATCTTTGAGAATTTGATATTTTTCGCCTTCTAAATAGGAAACAAACTCGTCAAACAGCTCATTATCATCTTTTCTAAAGTTCCATTTGGCTAAAAATGAGAATCCAATTAAATAAAATAATTCAAAGTTCGTAATCACGGTTACAGGTGTGTTTTCTATCTGCATACAAACGTCCTCAAACAGATTAATAACATTCTTGAAATCACATTCTATGAAAGAAAGCGCAACCATGAGTTCGAAGTGTTTGGCCTTTTTTGCAAGGACATAAGCCTTTCTGAAATCACCAAGTATCATATGAAGAGTTGCTCTTTGCTCGTAATACTTGTCTGCAGTACTGTTACTGCTCCTAAGTCTTGTATCTCGTTTATAACTCATTATTGCATTCAAAAAACGTAATTGACGTGTCTGAGCTGAAGCCGTCACCGAGAAATCAACTTCTTTCTCCTTTAATCTGTAAATATCAACTTCTCTCTTGAGAAATTTTGATTCTAAGTCTTGTTCTTCGTCAATGTTCCTGCAAAGCAGTCCAATCCTTTGATTTCCTTCGTATATTCTCTCTATGTACGATAATTGTGACATATTTCCAATCGAAACTAAATATGACTTTAAAGCAGCGAAAACTTGAGCTTTCACAGCGTCATCCTTTGCGTACCTCAAAATGTGAAGCTGGTACTTCCATATCGAAGGGAATTGGAGACCTTCTAAAAATAAATTGGCAATATTATTTTCATTCACTTGCATAATAATATTGAGGGACTTGAAAAGTGGAATAACCCTTAAGTAAAGAAAAGCGGGGAATTGAAAGGTGTAATAACCCTTTGTAGTTAATTTTGAATTTATTTAGGGGGTATTTGGGAAAATAACCCTATTTTATTTTTGATTTCTTTCGATTCCAATATTGGATTGTTTTGAAGTGCTTTCATTTAGTATATGTGATATAAAGAAGATGTTTTATTGATTTCTGGTTTTAAAATTGATATTATTTATAAAATTGGAATGATTAGCAAAATATTTATCATGATACTTTTGTATTTTGACAAATATAATTTGATAGAATAGTTCTCCATAATATGATGAATAGATGCATAAGAATTTTATAGTTATAGGGCGCAAAATTAGTGTTATAAGGTTAGCAATTTTGAACGTGTCTGTTCGGATAATTGAATCACTTTTTTGTAAACTTCACGACAGTAATTTTGCGCCTCTTAATTGTTAACGTGCTGATTATTCAATAAAAAATGTGCTATTATTCAATGATATAGTTAAAACATTATAGATTAAGATTTTTTAATAAAATCGCTATGTGATGATACTATAAGCATGATGTGTATATCGATTTCATGAAACATGAGAAATATTAAATAATTCAGGTTATTATTATTATTTTATTTTTACACTCTTTAGTATATATATGATTACATCATATCCTATGCATTTGTATTATGTGTGTTTTATTGGTTGATATCTGTCGTTTGAGGAGTTAGTTTAGCTTGATGTGGTAAAAAATGAAGCTTTTGAAGATGTAAAGAAAAATATCTCCAGACTCATGTGTTGGTTATTGTGAAGAGCGAGTAATTTATAATATATATATTTATATGTTTTTTGTATTTATCACACTGTGTAGTTATCACTAGTTGCTTCAGTACAAAGTTGACTCGCTCATTATTCTGTCGTATATATTTGTCTCGTAAAAAAGGCCAGTGAGCGCATGAGACAATATCATTTGTATCATAGCACATATATAGTGTGTTTAATATATTGATCATGTTTTTCGGCAAATTGACCATGTTTCAAAAAATTGACATATTATTTATGATGAAAATCTCCAATTTGTGGAATTTAGTCGTCCCATATCCTATCATATTCATACGCGTGCGCTTTCTTGTCTTTTAAGAATGTTTTTTAAAAAGATAGTAATTTCCCCTAAAATTAGATTTTTATTCTTCAATCTGCAGATAATGATACATGCATAAGCCCATATAATAACATATCTTAGAGCTCGGTCATAGAATGCTATAGTAGACGAGTTAGAGAGCGTTTTTTCTAACTTTTTCCCCTGAAGGCAATTCATGCTCAAGCTTGTCACAGCATATCTCCATGCCATAGAATTCTATAACATATATTCATTGGTGGATTCTAGAAAAACATTTTCAATCGATCCAAATATCACAAACAATAAGCGTGTTTTTCTGTACGCATAGATACTAATATACTTATTTAATTGTTCTGCACTGTTGCCGATATGACTTCTTAATTCAAAAATGAGATATTAACACATCAAAATATTTTACGACATCTGACATTTGACGCGTAATATGATGCGATGTAAGCAAATACGTCAGATTTGGAAATAAGCTATAAAATTGCAAATATGGGATATTCCATGTATGCAATACTATTTATTAAACACAAATCAACTTTAGAGCGCATTATTAAAATATTATTTCGATATTCGAGTGAAAGTTGTTTATATTGCAATCACGTTTAAATGGCTTTTCCTTTGTGCATTTGGCAATGGAAACAACTTTAAAGAATTCATATAATTCATAACATTGTTTTTTAGTTCAATTCTCTCATGCATTTTGATTAATTTTAAACGTTCGCGTATGTCACGTAAAGCGTGCATTATTGACTATAGTCAGATTATAAAAATTTATATGCCAAAAAGATGTTAATTTTGGTTTCTGTCATATAAAAGATTTACTTGGCAAAGTTGGTGAAAAATTAACTGATCTCAGAACATGATATTAAATCATAATACATCAAAATTTCGATAATTTATTGCATAATCTATTCGAATTTTGATAGAAATTTGACAAATTGACAATTGTTGTTTAATCGATAAATATATTTTGTAATAGGTTGCCTGCATTATTTATAAAAATATACGTTATATTCTCTCAAAAGTATTTTGTAAACCTCACAATCCTAATTTTTCGACAACTATAGAACTTCTTTATTTAATTCAAAAAAACTTAGATTTATTTTTTATATAGGGGCTTTAAAGTGTAAGAACCTGCAAAAAATATAAAGGGGGTGGCTTGGTGCTATACCCTAACCTAAAATTTTGTCTTGTCAAAAAACATGGCTGAGGACGAGGAGTATTACGATGAGGAAGATATGTACGAAGAAGACGAGGATGACGGCATAGAGGCACCTGACTTCCTTGTTCCTCAAACTCTTGAACAAGATGAGGAAGAAATTGCATATTACGCGAAAAAGCTCGGCATCGATCCAGAAGTCGAGGAATGGGATGATTACTTGATCCAGAACGGTTATGCGAAGATTTTAGAAGGAATCACTGCTGGCCGACATCAAAAGAAGGAAAAAAAGACAGAAATGGTCAAAGCAACAAGAACTGAAGAGGAAGAAGCCGCGCGTCGTCAGTTTACTGGATTTTTGAACAGAATCGCGCCATCAAATTTCAATATAATTGTTGCACAAATCAGAGAATCATTTGCAACACATCCTCCGCCAGTATCCATCGCAATGTTTACTCGCTGCATTACACAAAGACTCTATTCCGATGCAATTTTACCTGATATGTTTATTGACGTTTATTCTCGCTCTGTGAAAGAAGTTCCGGACGCAATTCAATCTATTGTTGATACTCTCAACAAATCTGATAAAAAAGACACAAAGAATGTTAAAATATTCCTCGCTGCGCTTGGTGAAGATACAGTCACATACTACTCTTCAACAGACGCCAAAAAGACAACAATTGATGAAAGCGTTTTGAAGCTAAACAAGATTGCCACACAAATGCATATGACAACAGACGTAAGAAGAGGAGTTTTCTATGCTCTTATGACAGCTGTCGATGTTAGTGATGCTGTTATGAAAATATCGAAATTACAACTCTCGAAGACAATGAGAAAGGATGTTCCCGTTGTTATCTTGGAATGCTGCAGGAATGAAGCTAAATACAACCCATTCTATGCAGCAGTTGCTGAAGCATTTGCTCATGATGATAAGCATTTTACTCATGACTTAATTCACGCACTTAAAAATACATTAAAATTATGTGTTGGATTTGAAACAGCACAAATCAGAAATGCTGCTTTATTCGCATCAGATCTTGTCCGTAAAGCTATTGTCGACTTTTCATTCCTCAAAGGTACAGAATTCGCAAGATTAGATTCGAAACAACAAGTTTTTATCATGGTTTTCCTCAGAGAATACTTTACTACTGCAGAGCCTGGAATAATTGATGATGAAATGGATAAATTAAATGGAGCTTTCAAGAAAGATGTAGGAAAATTCTTGTCTCGTAAAGTTCTTGCATTCGCAGAAAAGTCAAAGGCGTTCACCGCTGAAAGAAAGACACTCATGCAACGTGTTATTACGAACTTAACAAAATTAGAATAAAGTCTATTTGTATTATAATGTTTAAAGTCGTCCATTTTTCATCTGTTTCGTATTGGCTTTGGAGTTTTATCAAAAAAGGAACTCGAAAATATCAAAATTTAAATATTGCAATTGAGAAGACCAAAACTTGAAGTAATCATTTCAAATCATGTTTTATGGGCATTCTGAGTTGTTAACGGCTAATTAAAATTAGGTTTGGAATTTTCAATAATTCTTAAGGTAAGGTAGCATTTCAATGAGGTGTTTGCTAATTCTAGATTAAACAAAATCATTTGTGAATGAAATGAAATCTATCAAAGAAATATTGAGCAAATAAAATTTTGAAATTTGCATTTTTTATGATGAAAAGATAATGCATAATGTTACACTGTCCATGAAATAAAGTTTTCCTTCGATAACGTTCAACAAATCAATGAAATTTGGTGATTTACGGCTCTTTGTGGAAGAAAAAAATAAAAGAAACAGAAAAATGAGAATAAAAATTGTCTATTTTTAACGTAAAAATTATTTTTCTAACTATTTTGAGTAACGGGGCCACAGTTTAAATTACAAAACACAATCTATTTTAAGTCTAGATCAATATACCTAGAATAGTTTATCAAAAAGTTCTTTATTATAGTTATAATTTTTGATTTGTTGAACAAAAATAAGAACTAAGACAACGATTACTTAACAAGAATAAAACAGTATTTTACTCAGCGTTGAACTTAGCGACGGCCTTGCCACCTTCGGAGACGGCGTGCTTAGCAAGATCGCCTGGAAGAACGAGTCTGACGGCTGTCTGGACTTCGCGGGAACCGAGTGTGTTACGCTCGTTCATATCGACGAGTCTAGCGCCTTCCTGAGCGATTCTCTCGAAGATATCTGTAACGAAGGAGTTCATAACCATCATAGCCTTGTTGGAGATACCGATATCTGGGTGGACCTGCTTGAGAACCTTGAAGATGTAGGAGGAGAATGTCTCAGCACGCTTCTTGTGGCGGAGCTTCTTGTCCTGCTTGGCAGCATTAGCAGCATCGACGCCCTCGACGGCTGGCTTCTTCTCTGTTGGTGTTTTAGAGGCTGGCTTCTTGGAAGACATTCTAAATAATGACTTCAGTTCACCGCGCCAACATAGTTTTATCATACTACCAAAAAACAGAGGGTTTAAAGTGGCATTTTTTTCAAAAATCGAAATATGTCACTTTAGACCCCCTTATTTTCAATTCAAATTGTTGAATCAAAAATTATTAACATTAATGCGCTATATGTTCCAAAAATTAGAAAATTGATATTTATGTTTGACTTTGACATGTAAAGAATTCAAATATTTTTAAACTTAATTTACATATCATATTTGACAAAGATAAAACCACCATCATTTGTCACGTCAGATTTTCTTTCAATGTTTCTTACGTTTTTTTGAAGGCCAAAACTTATTGTCAGGCACATTGCTGCATAACATAATACACAGAGATAGACCAAATCCAAACATATGGAGTTTTTACTATGGAAATGATCAATATGAAATTTTCGATAATCAAATCAATACTCATGATGAAAAAAATTTATATGTATATCAATGCCAATTTAACTAATCATCAATTTTAATGATGCCAAATTTTTAGGCGTTTATTGTTCTTTGGATGGATGTTCGAGGACAGATGAAAATGGAAGTGGCGCATTCTTTGGTCAGCTAAATGAAATTGTCTTTCATTTTTGTTGCGCCTTGCGTTCCATATCTCCAGGTCCTGGAATATTTTCTTTTGTTGGTTATGCAAAATCTAATTTCGAAACACCACAATTTCTTGGATAGAGTGTCAGGAAAAAGTACTTTATGATTTACTAATTCAAGTTTGGTGTTCACATCAACAAATTTCAGCAACAGCTATGCTGAGATAAATCCTTGTTTATATTGTGCATCTCATTACGAAATCAATATTTCAGCTTTAAATTTTGTACAATATTTGGTAATATGTTAATTCGTGATACACAAAGTTTGTATCAATTGTCATTTGACAAAAATAAAAAACTCCGTCAAATGACAATTCACTTTTTATTGGTGTAAAAACATTCAAATCATTCGAAGAATTCGTCAATGTTGTTGCTTCAAAATTTAGTACACAGGAATCGCCGGACACGGGGTTATGGAGTTTTTACTTTGGAAATGAATTTTATGACATAATTCAATCTGATGATGCAATCAATACATACAAACCAAACAACTTATATATAAACAGATGTCAATTTACAAATCTTGCTAATAGAGCTATTTATATACAAAATTTTGGGAATGTTAAAACATTGTCTTCGTTTTGCTTCTTCAAACACTGTTCAAGTGAAAGCGAAGATGGCGGAGGAACATTTTTTGGCAGTTACTGTAATGCCATATTTTATTATTGCAGTGCAACTGAATTGATTTCAAATAGTGATGGAATTTTTTCTAAAATACTGCCGCTAATTATTCCTTTCGAGTTTCGATATGAAACATGCAGTTTCGCTTCCTGCGGATTAGAAACAAGTGAAGGCATAAATACAGTTTCACTTGACAGGTTGACATCAATTTTTTCGTCATCCAATTTCAGTAATAATTTTGCAAAAACAGGCTCTGCATTTTTATCAAGAGGTGATTCAACATCTATAGATAAATATTTTGAGTGTAAGTTTTCTACATTATTTGGCAATTCTGCAAACACAGGCACTATATTCAGCGTGGATACTATCGCTAGAATGGCAATTAGTTTTTGTAATGTAATCCAAAACGCAGTGCATTCAGAAGAAAGTAATTTAGTATACTTGTGTCTTCAAGAAAAGGGCAAATATATGACTCCTGTTTAATGCAGAATAGTGCCGAGAAAGATATAACTATATACACAGGTAAACTTTATCTTATTAATTGTTCATTTGAAAAAGGGTCCGGTGGACTTACATCTTGGTATGCTTCCATTTATACAGATCAAATGGGACATGATATATTCACTATAAACATTGGTCACCTTGTTTTGGGTGAATGCATTGCTTCCATTCAGAAAACCCCAATGGTATTCTCCAATAACAATGATGATAGCAATATGAATGATGACAATAATAATATCCGTGTTAACATGCATTGCTCATGTCAAATGTTTAATCCATTTTTCATTCGTAGTTCTCATCTAATTCCTTCTCTCTATATCCCAACACTGAATCGATAATATTTAATCCATTTCAATTGAAATGTCAACATATTTGATTAAAAAGATAATTTTTCACCTGAGTTCTGCTTCTTACAATTTCCCAGTTAAATTTGTTACACTGTTGAAGACCAAATACTTCTTATGTTAGGTATGTTGAAGTTTTTTTGGATTCAAGATAATTCCAAATATTTTCAATTATCAAAGATTTCATATTAATTATTCAATTGAATTTCTTCATAAGGATGAACGGCGTAGTTGCGTAATCCTTCTTCTGATATTCTGAACACTTTCAGACACCAGAAGAATGCTATAACAAGCAATGAATTCCATCAATGCTAATGAACAAACAATAAATCTTTTGTAAACAAAACATGATAGGATATTTACATATTAAGGTATTGACTAAAGCCAATATTTCAATCATTAAAATTATGACATGAATGAAATTTAAATGTAATGAATATATCACACATGAAGAGATTTACGTAAGCAAGGCCTGGATCTTGTTGACTGCCAATTTTCTGTCTTTATGACAAATGCACAACAAATCAATAAAATACAATGAACCGGCAAGCGCGCGTTGCATAGATGCACTCTGTGCATTAACTCGGTGATCTGGAAAATAATTCTTATTATTGAAAAAAATATCGTAAATTTTGGTTGAACAAGTAATATTGATGTTAAAATGCGAATGATTGATTTCACATCATAATGATGATAAAGTGTGATTGATCCAGTATTATAATTATGCTTAAATGTGAATGATTCATTACTTTCATGTTAACATCAACTCCATGCTCAACTAAATATTGAACGATTTCGAGAGACTTCATTTCGATTGCAATTAATAATAGAGTGTAATATATAATATTGATGAAAAAATGTTAATGATTGATAACATATCATAATGATGATAAAGCATGCTTGACCAAACTCGAATTTTAAATCAATCACATTCTCATTTCCTATTAGAACAAAAGGCTTCAAATTTCCCAAACAATAACACTTTGCGGGAATGATATTTCCATATAGTCCTTTTTCTCCAAAGTGCCAATTGAAAATGTCATTATGGCAATTATGATATTTAAACCCACATCCAATATTGTATGTCCATCACTATATAAAGGCATGATGATGCTTTTGTTACCACCCACAATTGCATGAATAAATGATTGATCAGTCATTTTGCTTCCCATCAATATAAGATGTCCAAAACATTTTTCTGATCCATACTACATCAATCAATGATAATCCATTATTATCCTTTTTATCATAGTCTATATATTTGTCCCATGCAACTGAGTAGAAAACTGTTTTGCGTCGATAAATATTGATAACGGTTCTCCTTTTCGAGCTGAAAATATGGTAATAAAAACCTGTTCTATTGAGGACAATTCTAAGATCTTCTTTTCGAGGAAAATATTTTAGACGAAGAAATGAAGATCTTCTATTTCTGTTTATCACACAAATAATGATGGATATTTTGAATTTCCCCATTTTCCAGTTGATTTTGGGTCAGAGATCGCATCAAACCAATGTGAACACTAAAGCAATCGGGAATTTCTATATCTCCGACTTTCTTGAACAATAAATCAGCGAAAGATGCCACATATTGAAAATAATCATCTAACACATAATTTGAATTTACGAACATGACCGTATGGAGTTTACACATCATATTCTGAAATCAAAAATTAATCAAGCAGCGATGAATTCAAGTTAAACATTTTCAGACCATAGTTATATTGCAAAAAGTGAATTTCAATAGGGTATCTCTTATATTATCAAAAATGTAAATCAATTTGATATTTTTATTATAAGCTACTTTCAAACCATAGTTGTATTGCAAAAAGTGAAACCCACATTAAGGAAATATTATATACGCAATAAAAATCATAACAAAGAAAATAAAGGGCGGTTTTGACATAATGCAGGAAATCAAGAAAGATTGGATCAAGATCGGTCTTCTCGACTTCCAGCTGAAGTCACATTACGCGTTCAATCCCGCCATACTCAAAAAGAGCGGTGCATCAAAGATGATTCCTTATCCTTACGGCGGAATGTTCGTAAGGCTCTCTCGCGCAGCGAAAAACTATTTGAACTTCATAAACAACAGCGGCTACAACGTGTTCCCCCAAGTAGTTATTAAACCAGACAACGTGCACTCGATATTTTGGTGGCACGACGGCAATGTCGGCATTTTACACTACGATTCGACTGTCTCTATGGTCTCCACGTTCGGGCAAATCATTAAAACTTACGAACCTCCTGAAAAACTTACGATTTGCTGTGCCAAAGAATTTAATTTCGGTATCGCGTTTGTAAATGAAAAGAAAAACATCTTCGTGTTCAACTCCGAGAACGAGTCTTTTTATCAGTATGGCTCAATGTCGCCAAACTCTTTTCCTGCATTAATCGATTTTTCAGCCAAAGCAGATAAAGGCGTAGTTATCACAGAATCAAATGAAGTATTCGTTTTCAACGCTACTGATATTACCAGAATCCAGACAGCGCCATCGATTCCTTCTCAACTTAAAATGCACAGCAGCGGAAAAGCTGTTGCATGCATCAATGACTCCGGTCTATACATTGCACAGACAGCTGCTGCAGGAACAGTCAATTTCCAAGTCCAAGGAATCATTGATTTTGCTTGGCTCGATGAAAACACAATGATAGTTGCAACACCTTCGCAAACAATCGCTATTCAGCTGGGATTCAATTCTCCGATCACTGTTCCAGTAGAAAGCGTTCATATGTTCGCAGACGACGAAGATGGCGTTAGAATATATGCAAACGAAGTTTACACTCTCACGCCAATCGCCAAACCACTACAGCAACTTCTTTTACCAACAAATGCACACAGAGTCTCTCTCTTAGTTCAAGCATACCAAGCTTATCAATCAAATAACATCGCTTGCTATGCAATTCTCGATGAAAACAATCAATTACTTCAACAAACAGTCGAAAAAATCATCGCTGCAGCTCCTTATATTATGAACGTAAACATTGTCGAATCACTGCTCACAGCAGCAGCATTTGCCAAATACCAGATCCACAACTTCAATCACGAAGAGTTTGCTGATACAATCAAGAGAGTTCGCTTACTCTTCTCGTTGAGAAGGCCACAGGAGGCTTCTGAGCAATATCGTACTGGTTTCTCATTCCTTACAACCGGAGCGATGTACGAACTCATCAACAAAGAATACTTCGTTTCATACTGCGCCAACATGAGATTCTTCGATCTCGCAGAGGCAATTACAAAGATCGAAGGTTCGACAGATACTAGCGATATCGCTATGTCCTGGGCAATGCTCACTCTCTCGCGAGATCCATCAAGAGTCGATCAGGTACTTCAGAGAATTGAGCCATACCAGAAGATCGACTACAAGCGTTTGGCACTATTCGCTAAAGAGTGCGGAGCTGACACAAGCAATATCGTTGCAATCATTAAGCGTATCAGAGATCCTGTTGAGCGTATCCGCATGCTCCAGCATCCATCGTACGACCAGCACATAGTTTCAGCACTTCATGAGTTGAAGGATGGCGATGCTTTCATCAGATACTTCTTCAGAATGCGCTTCACATCTGTAACAGATCGCTCAAAGTTAACTTTCCTCAACTCTTCATCTTCTGTTTTAGACCAAGTCATCGCATTCCAGCGCTTCGTTAACACATCTCTTCTCGAGCAGTGCAATGTTCCTCAGCAGAGAATGGCTGAACTCACAATGATTCACACAATTCCACCAGACCAATTCGGCAGACAAGCGCCTCACTTAGAACTCATCCTGAAGTACTTCCCGAAGGATAAAATCACTCCTTGGAGTGAGGCTCTCAAGCATCAGATTGCTGTTGATGAAATGCTATCTGCTATTCCTCCTGGACCACAAGATGTCAACGGAACTGGTCCTGCACCATCTCCAAGACAGATTATGGAAAGAGCTCTTGTCGTTGATAACGAGAAGCTCTTCAACAAGGTTGCCAAAGAGTATGGCCTTGATGATAGAACAATAACAATGACAAAGTTGCGCACATACATGAAATATGAGCAGTTGAATTCTAAGCTTGCAGGCTTAGTTCAAGGTGTTTCAACAAAGATGCCTCTTGGAGCAATGGCGGATCTTCTTTTCGAAGGTCAGTTCGATAAGCTTGCTATTGTTGCCATAGAAAGAATTCCTAAGGCAGAAGATAGACTCCAGAAGTTTGTTGATAAGAAGCTTTGGAAGGAGGCTGCTGAAGTCGCCAAGACAATGAAGAACCCACCAATTCCTTATCAGGAATTGAAAGATAGAGCTGACAGAGAGGCGGCGAAGTAAGTTTTTATTTTTTAATAAAATACAATACTATTTCAATACATATAGTGTCAGGAAAACTATTTAGCATCTTAAGATAATAACAAAATTAGATCTCTTGAAAATATAACTCGATATAAGAACTTTACTGAATGAAGTTTCCGTGGTCAATTAAGGTTAAGTTTTCGCAAATTATGTTATAAAAATCAGCTCTGATAACTTATGGTATTTATTTAGAAATAGATACGTAAAATGATAATAGAAATATTTTAACGATAGACGCTATATTTTATTATGAATAACAAACATATATCAAAACACATAATACAAGATTGGATGACAATGCAGAGTTATATCATATAAGAGAATATGTGAGTGTAAGAAATGAAATTTTCATATTAACAGCAACTAACTTCGCGTTCCTTTTTAACGCACATAGGCTTCTCACCTTCTCTCACACTTTCGAACACAGTTTCATCTGCGACATCTTCTGCAATTTTATTAAATAATTCGAGAATATTAGTGTTGTTTTTTGCAGAAGTCAAGAAGAAATCATAACCATTCTCTTTTGCAAATTTCTGTGTTGTCATTTTTGATGCATCATCAGCGATATCTGATTTATTTAGAACAACATATCCATGGACCTTTAAATCCGGTGTTTTTTCAAGTAAGCCCTTCCACATTTTGAGATCTTCAATCGAATTCGGTTGTTCTGGGGAACAAACGAAAATAACTGCAGAAGCTCCACGTAAATACATAGGAATAATGCTCCTAAAGCGTTCCTGTCCGGCAGTGTCCCAAACGTTTAAGTTTAATTGGCCTTTCGGAGTATCAACGATTTTTGTGATATAAGCAGCTCCAATTGTTGGAACTGAATCTTCGGGGAATGTCGATTTGTAAAACTGAAGAACGATAGATGTTTTGCCAACAGCCGCATTTCCAAGCAAAATGACTTTGCAGGAAGGCGTCGAACTTGATTCTGTCATTAAAATTTAAAGAAGAAAAAGTGACATATTTCACAACCATTTTTGCATTTTTGGTTTTGCCGCAGATTGAATTTCTAAAATTTTCAATAAAAATGCCAAATCACGAAAATTTTCCAAATACCATGGATCTATCATATACTTATTATATATTTCTAAAATCCTTAATCTGAATCAGTCGTATCGATTGAATATTTTTGGTTGAAATATAATCTTCGATTTTTTTCCATGACCTCGTTTGCTATGATTCATTTTCATATATAAAAGTTATCCTTAAGTGTTCAACCTTAAAATCGATGATTCATTTTAATTTTTCAATTTTTTATCTTTATCATGTTTCATATTTATTGATATACTTTCTTCTTCAAAAATAAATCTTGCCATATCTTGTTCCAGGTCAAACATATTTCAATGAGCTAAATCACACTTTAATCCCATTCATTTTATCATTTAGAATGTTCAACACATTGTGAAAGAGATTAATCGACATTGTTATAGCTATTTTTATCAACTCATAGTCTTTATCTTAACTATTGTTGCAATATCGATTGAATTTATACTTAGCATTGTATAATGAAATGTAGTCATAATTCGATCATTTAAATTAATGTTTGATGTTAATTCCCAAAATATAACATAGTATTATTCAAGTTTCAATTTCAATATTGAAACTTCATTTGTAAAACATTGGTTTGATCTTATAATTACAGTGATAATATATAGGCTATGATATGAGAGAACAATACATAGATATAAAATTATCTGGTTCCATGTTCAGATAAAATAATTTGATTTACGATATAATTCCAAAATGAGAACACCTGTGTACCCAAAAATCTAATTACAAGTGAAGTATCGGTTAACTGCAAAACATCACTTGATCAAAAAAATAATCAAAATTTTTCAAATCATTTTGTTTTCATTGCTTCATTTGAGCATTTTTCTAAATATAAAATCTGTCATTTTTTAAAAAATTAAAATGCTTTTGATTTTATCCAAATTCGCTCTTCAGTTTGAACATCCATTTTCCGAAGTCATAACGAAAGAAAACCAGTTCGATTACATAGGCGCAAAGAAACCGGCCGTAATTCACTTCTACGCACCAGATTGTCCACATTGTGCCGAATTTGCATCGACATGGAACGAAGTAACGAGAATGTTCAATCCACTTACGAACATTACATTCGCCACTGTCAATTGCGATCGCTATAAATCAGTTTGTGCCGCAAATGATGGACAAGCGACACCGACAACGAAGTTTTACGAACCACGTTCTAAAACAGGACAACAGTTCGGAGGCAAAGACGTCGTCGGACTGATCAAATTCATTAAGCGTTTCACAAATGTGTTGCCATACACGGCGCCTAATCATTTATGCTACGCGAAACCCAACGAAATCGAGAAGCTTCTCAAAGAGAATGCTGTTTTCCTTGTTTTCGACAATCACAGAAAAGGTGTTTATAATCACACAGAAATAAGACAATGCGAGGAAAAGAGAAATGTAGACATTCGTGCACTTGATCCTATCGATAATGCAAAAGAGTTCAAGAAATATTGCGGATCACAAGAAAATTGTATGGTCCTTCTTCAGGGATCTAACGTTTACAGGTATGATGGACCAGTCCAGCAGGATGCAATCCTTGCATTTTTCGATGAAAAAGTTGCCGCCGACTTGTAAATTAATTTTTCTTTCTATATAAATCTCTAACAGTTTAAATAAATACATATAATATATTTCTATAGTCTTGCTTGAACGAACCATACATCAAATGGTTTGTCAATGTTCACCATTTCGCCATATCTAAGTATCTTAAATTGCAGTGTCACTTTATATGGTGAAAGAGAATGAACGACTTGTATTTTATAGGCGCCTTTATACATCAGTCCATTGCATTCAAGTTCAAGAGGTGTGAAGGCAGCAGAAGATTGCACAAACAGCTTGTTTTTGATTGGATGAGAAAGCTTCGCTTGAATAGGAAGGAAGAATGTTAATTGATCATAAACAAGTGCTGTCTGTGGAGTGTTTTTCTCTGGAAGTATTAAATTGACTGAGATCTTGTTGACTATTTTTGCGTCTTCGTAAGGGATAACTTGGAATCTTTCTTTCGATCTATCAACAATATAATCAACTGCATCACAAAGTCCAGGACACTCATAACTAAAGAATTTAGAATTACCTGGAAAATCTTGAATTAGTTCTTCAATTTCTTCAAGATTCGCTGGTTGATTCTCCTCAACATATGTGACATCGGAGCAGCCTTCTATAATAGCTTCAATGGCCTCTTCATGTTGAGCAATTGTCGTTGGTAATGGAAAACAGTGAACTTTTCTTGCGGCGAATAATGCAGCGAGTGGAATGACTGTTGTCATCGAATATAGATCAATTTCATCAGGAATGATCTTAAGGATCTTGAGAACAGCCAAATGGAAGAAATACCAATTGTTCACACCAAAAGATTTTGCTGATTGAATATAAAGTGGTCTGTCATGCATATGATTTTGCGCAGCACCAGCAATACCAGAAATCATCAATTCTACCTGGTGAATATCATCAACAAGAAGATATTTGACTAATGATAAACTTTCGAATCTATTTTCTTGAATAGGATCATCCAACATAGCAATGACCATACGTATTTGTGCTTTCTCGATAGCGAACTTTGTATTATTCGCAGTTGTAATTTTTCGTAATGAATTTACTGCAGCAGCACGAACAAGATTCGAGTTATCATTGAGCATCTGTGCCGCTGTTTTCATAACTTCACTCGAAAGTTCTTCATTCGATTTAAATTCCGAGTTTGCTAAAGCTTGAGTCGCAGCAACGCGAATCAGAGGTAATCTATCAGTTAGAAGAGTATCAAAAAGCCCATAATATGGGAATTTTTCGAATCTGAACTCCTGAAAATTAGGTTCTGGTTTGATGATTAATTGCTTAATGTATTCTGTTGGAATTGATATTGTTGAAGCGAATATTTGGACTGCGTTGAGACGAACTACATCGTAATTTTCTCGACAAAGCTTAAATAATGAAAAAATATATGTTTTTTGTGTGTTCGGTGAAGCCGAAGGGAACTGTTTCTTAATGGACTCAATGAATTCGAGTTTTGCATTGACGTTGTCGGACTCTAAAACCATTTTTTCAACATCAACAAATCTCAAATTTGATCCATAAAACATTATAATTTTTGAATTTCTTAACGACAGATAATCATATAATAATCAAAAATGATTATGCAGCAATGCATTTATAATTTTAAATAATTGTGATTTCAAATTAAACAATTCAGACGACAAGACATCAAAATATGATAAGCATATAAAGATTTGAGCATACATAACAGTTATTAAATACAATATTTAATAATGATTTGATAAATAACAATTTTGATAAAAACATTGTGAAAATAGTGATTTTTTTGAAGATTTAAGCATATACCTAAAAGCTATTGTTTTCATATAAAATATTGATTTGAAATTTGGCGATTTAGACATAAACATTTTGATACATAATAAATTTTTCAAGTTTTGATGTTATGTTTGAAAGTTTTCTATCATAATATTAAATGTTATTGATTTCATTTTTCTATCAGATTTCAAATTCTCGTTCTATAGAAATGAACAAGAAGAGCTACGCAAAAATTTTCGGAAGAGAACACTTCAAAGCTATTTTTGCGTATGTTTGGGATAATAAAATCGATGAAAGTCAGCAATTCTTTAACCAATGGTCAGCTTTATCAGATGCTGAGGAATATAGCTCTGAAATAACGTTTATAGATGTTCCATGTCACAAAGATATCGAAACATGCCTAAAATTTGAAAATGAAAAACTTCCTCGTTTGATTTGGTACGAAAACTCACTCTCAACACCAAATATTTACAATGGAAAACTCAGCATCAACGAAATTACAGCGTTTATTAAAAACATTACTGCATCTCCGATAAATAAATTAACAAGAGGAAGATATGCAAGGCCAATTAAAGAACAAATTGAAACAGAACTAAACAAAGATACAAATGATGGAGAGTATTTCATGTTTAACATATCATCAAATGATAAAGATTCGATTCAGACAGCAAAAGATATCGCGAAAAAGTATAAACATCTTCCTACACAATTTTTCTTGTTCAAAGACAAAGGTTTACACGCCCCTCATTTGATTTCATACAAAGGCGAAAAAACATTCAAATTAATCGATCAATTCAATGCTAAGAGCATAGAAGCATTTATCATTCGCCGAAATATTCCATTGCTAACACAATACACAAATACAATCAGTGATATTTCATTTAATTATAAAATTCCGATCGCAATCTTCATTAGACCTAACGAATTCGGACCTAAGATAGAGCCATTCGCTGATGTGATTGAGAACTACATGGCAGTCACACAAACGAATTGCATACTCACTCCTTCAATTTGTAGCTATGTAAATCAGAAGCCAAAAGATTATGGTTACATAGCAATTGTTAACCGCTCATCATACACATTTTGGATCTATGATAAGCCACTAGATGAAAAATACATTGATTCATTTGTTGAAGATATCGTAAATCATCAATTAAAAGGATATGGACCAGGAATATGGATCAGACCTCTTGTTAAGCCAGTCAATTTCTATTATATGATGAGAGAACGCGGGGGAATGCCTTTCTATACAATTCAAATACCTCTTTGCTTTACAACAATATTATTCTGCTTCACTATTTGGTATAAAGCAGATAGCATTGTATTTTACGTTAATTGGATTAAGTCGATTCAAGAAGAGAAGAGAAAGAAGCGAGAATATCTTGCTGAACTCGAAAGACAAAAGAAGAATAGATTGAACTTGAAGAACAGATAAAGTGTTTATTTTAATTATCATAAATATTTTGATTTCCAGTGGAATATTGAGCAACATCAAAAATAATCATTTCAAAAGCATTAGATAGTAGTATTTTATCAAAATGATGGGCGAATCAATGTGACATAATAGTGATGATAAAATGAGTTTGATTGATACTTTGTTCGCCGCTCGGATTGTATTGAACCTACAGAAGCATATAGAATCAAGAATTTGAGTTACATCAAATGGTCTAAACTTGAAATATATTCTTTTGTTAAGATCATAACTTTAACATGTGATATCGAGGATTCATTAACTAATTGAAGCAATGCCAAAATCAGCAAATGTAATTACTCAATCCAAGCACAGTTGTTCTCTCTAAAACAAAATAGATCTTGCGATCAAAATTCTTTAAACATGAAAAACATGTTTTTAATTGCCTAAATGTTATGAAGCATATCTAGAAAAGATTGATAAAGATTTAAAACATGTCGAAAGATGAATAATAGGTTTATACAAAATAAAAAGTCTATTTCTGCTTTGGAGCGTTAAGAATGTTATTAAGCTTGTTGAGCCTTGCCTGAACATTCATAATTCTCTTCTTGCATGCTTGAACTCTGGAGATTGAATTTTGTATTTGTCTAATTCCGTATGGATAGTTTGGTAATGCGGATAATTCCTTGATCTGATTTATGCTCTCCTGAAAATAGTCAACTTTAACTGTCAATTTAACCTGACTTTCGAGGGCATCCTTCCAAATGCCTTGTGCGGCATTAAGAAGCATCACCATTTTCTCTTTGAGGAGTTCTCCATTTGGATCTTTCGGAAGTTCTTCCTTCTTTTCTTCTGTTTGAACGACTTCCTGCTCTACTTTTTCCTCACTCATAATTTTTATAAAAAAGTGTCACATATATGCCAAATAAATAATTTATATGTCAAAATTTAATACACAGATATTTAGAAGATAACATTTTGTTCCTATGCTTAAATCAAGTAGTTGTGATATTTAACAAAAGATTTATTGATATCATTGTAATATCTCTTCAAATATACAAAATCATAGCTCAATTCTTTGGTTATAGCCTAACAACAATACATTGAATATAATTTTATTGCCCTATAACTTGTTATGCTTTATTATTTTGTTGAAAATATCGATTTCATATAGAAGCCTGATGCTTTATAGATAAATAAACATCCAATTTTTAAGCATATACTCAATGTTTCAAACTTCAATCTTGAAAATATATTTTGCGATAAATATAAAATTGGAATTATGAAAAATTAAACAGACAAAAAGTTTTCCATTATGATATATTCATGGAAGCAATCGATATAAGATCAATATCTTTAATAAATTGTGATAATAATTCGAATTTTACTAAAGTTATATTTGGAAAAGTAAAACTGAATATACCCAAAGATTAAATTTGCAAAAAAACTCCAAAAAGAAAATTGTCGGCGGTTTTTTTGTTCTTTTTTGTCCGTTACAAATTAGATTCAAAAAATGGCTCAAGCCCAAGCAGCAGATCTAGATTTCAACCCTAAATTCATCGACATGGACGAGGAAAGAGTCGACGAAGCCAAAAAAATTATCAAAGAGGCAGTGAACACATGCTCTGACGAGCGCGAAATGGCGAAAAAGATCAAGCTTCACTTCGATGAGCTATACGGCAAGATTTGGCATTGCGTCGTTGGTAAATCATTTGGTACATTCGGCACTCACGAAACAAAGAATTATTTATATATCTATTATAAACAAACAGCTGTCCAGCTCTGGAAATGCGGTTATATCTACGAAAAGGCTGCTCAGACAGAAGACAAACAAGAACAGAACTAAATATTGCTTCAGTATTCTAAACATTTACATTTGTTTCCCTACATTACATTTTTTTGTTTTAAAGCAGTAAATATATCTTTAGAACTTTTAATAAGAAATCACTTGACTATTGTTTTGGACTATTTTTTGTGGAATTTTGGTTTTGTTATATATTTTAACGAACTAAATGCCATATTAGACAAAATCAATGGCAAATATATAAATGAATCAAATCTCAAAACTTTCATAGTTTATAGCTATAATAATAAATATCGAATTAGAATAATTAATTTTAACATTGTATATTGCTATCTTTTTACAAACACGTTGAATTTGATCGATTGGATCTACTTTAGAATATCCAATTCTATAAAGAATAGACATTTTGAAATTTGAAGTGGAAAATCCTATAAAATGTAATTGGATCAAATCAAAACTTAAAGTCTCTTCTATTGTAGCATAGCTATTATCTATTTCTAAGAAGATTGATTTGGGTCATAGAGTTTTTAATGCTGCTGCATAATGGTAATCATGAAATTGAATGAATTTAACGAAAATGTACTTATGGCTTCACACAAGATGCATGTTTCCCTGATATTTTTTAAAATGTCTGATAATGAGGAGCCTCTGGATCTCCGTGATACAAAGATCCACTTATAATGGATAAGGCTTCATCCCTTTGCATTTTAACTAAACTTTCAAGATTTAGCTCATATATTTCGCTCAAATGGGATATTATATATTTGATTGGAACATCTTCTGTTCCATCAAGTTTGTATTGTTTTTCTTGTGGTTTTTCTTTTATTCTCATGGTATCGAAGTCAGAATTTTGATGATTTGGTTTGATTTCTGCTTCGCTTGGTTTAGATATTCCATAGGAACATCTGATGTACTCCTTTTTCCCAACTAATTGATCTCTAAAAGCATCAAAATCAAAAGACATTATGATTTTTAACAGATTTTTGACATACTTCTATTTACATGTCATAATTTATGTTTCCTTATCTTTTTGAGAATATTATTTAGATTGAACAGTTTTAACGATGCAAACATAATGCATATGAGCAACTGCATTTCACATGTGAATTGCCTCGATATTAAATGAAGATATTTTGAAGACCTAAATGATTCTAAATTATTGGCTGTCGGTTTAATAAAAAGATAGTTAAAATGAAGTTAAAGATAAATGCAATGTGAATAAATCCATAGCGAACATTTTCTGAATTGAACTTTTTTCATATTATGAAATTCTTGGTATATTAATAGAACATTAAAATAGTTTCACTTTCCAAATATATCTTCTGTCAAGCTCAACATATTAAACAAGAAAAAATACAAATTGATTCCATCTTTACATGTCAATAAATAAAATTTACGCGTCATAATATAATATTTTGACAAGTAAAATGTCAAAATAATAATCAAAATGAATGAAAACAGTAAGTTTTTAATATTTAGACATAAAACATTATTGCCAGACTAAATATCGTATAAAAATAACTAAAATTTGTGGACGATAGAAATCGACCAACTTATCAAAATAATGGAAATTCCTTTTGCAGAGCGTATCAGCAATATCGTCGACAGAGTGGACGAAACTCTCGAGAGACGTGCAGCGCTTCTCGAAGACGTCGTTGATGAAGTCATTCAAGACGAAGCTAACATTGAAGAACGCGTTACAGACTTTGAGCTTGTTTTAAATCATTTGTTAGACACATACATTCAACTTCATTACTCCGACAAGTTTGCTTCACTTCTTGATCATTTAGCAGAATATTTCACAAAAATTCCGAAAGCTCGTACAGCTAAACTCGTCAGAATTATCATTCAGGCACTCAGAAAGGTCCCAGGCACTCTCGATCTCCAGGCTGAGCTCTGCCACAAGTGGATCGAGTGGTCTAAGGAGCAGGAGAGAACATTGCTTCGCCAGCGCTTGGACACAGAGCTTTCTGAGATCCTTCTTGAGCAACACAAATACAACGACGCAATCGAAATTCTTCAGCGCTTAACATCAGAACTCAGAAAGGTCGATCACAAATCTCAGCTTATTGAAGTTCACTTGATCGAATCCCGCACGTTCAGAGGCCTTGGAGACTTCTCACGTGCTAAAGCTGCACTCACTGCCGCTCGTACTAACGCTGCTGCAGTTTATACTCCACCATTGTTGCAGGGACAGCTCGATCTCGAGAGTGGTATTCTCTTCAACGATGATGGTGACTACAGAACAGCTTCATCATACTTTGCTGAAGCTTTCGACGCTTTCGCAAATGCCGGTGATCCTTTGGCTTTAGACGCCCTCAAGTACCGCCTTTTGTGCCGCATTCTTGATGGCAGAGCATCTGAGTGCCCAGCTATTGAGGCAACAGCAGCACTAGTTTTTCAAAATTCAAAGAACAATTTATTACGCAAAAATACACAGATCGAGACAATGTTAGAAATTGCTCGTGCTAGTGAGGCAAAGTCTCTTCATGATCTCCTTGAAATTATTAAAAATCGCAAGGCAGATCTTGATGCTGATCCAGTTGTTTCACATAATGTTAAGAACCTTATAGATTCCCTCGAGGAACAGCATCTTCTTAGAATTGTTAAGCCATACTCTGCTGTTCAGCTCGCTCGTATCGCCGAACTTATCAATCTCGACGTCGAGCAAGTTGAAGCTAAGCTTGTTCAGATGATCCTTGATCAGAAGCTCAAGGCATCCATCAATCAGGCTGATGGAATCCTCAATATATTTGAGGATGAGGAAGCTAATGAAATCCTTACAGAATCCATCGATTTGATTGAGAATATGGATAGTGTTGTTGATGCACTTTACAATCGTTGCAAGTTAATGAACTAAAGGTTTTGATATCATTATTTATTAAATAAACATTCGTTTCTTATACAATATCAACTCAAACAGTTTTAGAATATATCGAAATAACATTTTTTAAAAAATACAAACAAATAAAAATTATTCTCGTTGAAGAATCTTTCTATAGTGTGCATTGAAAGAATTCTTCACGAGACTCGAATGGAGACTCCTGAACGCAAGAGGTCTTTCAGGAGGTATAATATAAGGCTTATGGCCAATTGTTGAAATATATCCACCTTTATCACTCAGATCTCTCTTGATGTTATATTTTGTGGACTCTGGCGTGCCTTTGAGTGTTGTATCTTCCCAATTGCCACCGAGTCTATTTTCCTTTGAGCGAATTACGACAGATGCAGACTGTAATTTCCTGTCGATGTCATACTTTGTCGATGGAGGTGGAAGGAAAGAAGGTTCTGCCATTCTGATAGTCTTTGATGCGAAGAAAGAATCAGGACACTTTGCGACTGGTTTGTTGATAACTGGCGGAGCATATTGAAGTGGGTCAGGCTTCTTATCTAATGACCTAAGAACAGCACTAAGCTTTTCGATTTTTGGATCTGATTCAACCATCGTGTAACTTGATGATGTTCCGAATTCATCAGGAAGTGTGTATGTATCTGGCGATGGAGACTTTGATGGTGGGTCTTTGAACCTCTCATAGCCGCTCACAAACATTGTTGAAGATTTTTCCATTCTTGGGATGTCTCCAATGCCATCTCTTATAACAGCGTACTTATCTGGTGCGGGAACACGTGGTGGATCAGCAAATAATTTACGAGGAACTTCTGAATAAAACTCATTCGACTCAATGCTTGTTCTAAATTCAGCATTGGGGAATCTATTCTGTGGCAAAACAGTATTTTTCTTCGGTCCCCATTCAGGATGCGCCAAATCTCCATTCAGTGGTGCTGGACCGGGGGGATCTGGGTCTTTTGGATTTAATTTATGGTATATTTTTGTTTCTTTCGGTACATGCGTGTAATCGCATGAACTTGGAGTGTTTCTTTGATCTTTTTTGTCTTTCGGTTGTATATATTTCATTGTTTCGCGTAAAAACTTTGGTTTTTCAGGATTGTAAGCGCCAGGACCCGGAGTTCCGTCATCGAACTGCTGGTCCAGTCTTATTATCGATCCATCGGGTTGTGGAATAAATCCTGTGCAATACTTCGATAAAACGCCGCCTGTGGCACCTTCGTACACGCGCATGACGGGTGGAGGATGCCTGTCGATGTATCTCTGCATCTTGTTTAACTCGTCAACTGTGTACAAAGCCATAAATCCTGTCCTGACACCACGCAGAACGTTTTTTTGAAGCTCTTTACGTGGACGATTTTTCTATCTAAATTTGAAATACATGCATTCTCTACATTCTGATTTTCTCTGAAAATACACATGATTGCTGTTATCAAATTAATATGAGATATTATATAATAAATAACGGGCTATGTTAATATTGGTAAGATTATTCCCATGAGTTGCTGAACAAATATCCATAGAGCAATTTCATGTATTATCTTCGAATAGCAATTGATCTTGTTTATTTAATTATTGACAAGTAAAATCCTAATTTTTGACATTTATGATATCTCTTTGACAAGTAAAGTGCATTTATTTGTCATTTTCACACTTTTAAGGGTAATCCTTTTTTGAGAACACTTACACCAATTTTATAATCAAATGTCAACTAATTCGGTGATTCAACTCAATATAATGATCAACTGCAGTTTTCAACATTTGCCATTATTGTTTTAGAGAATGCGCAATCAATCTTTACTAAATGAGGCAATGAGTATAAGCGTTAATGAAATTATTCAAATGATAGGCTCTGACATGATGAGCGCAGGAAATAAATTGTCAATTTCATTTGATAATCAGCATTATGAAATGATGTTCCTAATTTTCCCAAGATCATTAATATCACTTTATATTCTTCGGAGTGATAAGAATGCATTCTTCTCAATTTAATAAACTTGTCAAATTTAGCCGCGCAAAAAAGAGTCATCATTATTTTTGGGAGAATAACACACAGAGCTTATGTGTGAATACTTGGAGTACTTTTTTTTTCAAAAAAAGCTAAAAAAGCATATTTGTGATTAGATTTACTTATTTATCATCGACAACAACCTATTTTACGTTATAAAAATGCTATACAATGGGAATATAATATATTATAATGAGTAAAGCACATCATGGCAAATCAATGTTTTTGATGCAAGATATATCTAATATTTTAATGAAACATAGACTTTGTTAGCTAATTCTTTAATATATCCTGCACAATATGATTTTGCACATTGGGGTTCAATAACTTCGCAAAAAGTTAATCCAGTGAGTTAAAAAACGAGTTTCGCCGACTTTGGGTATAAAAATTTAATTGCCCTTATTGATTGGGGGTGCAGGTTTCTAGAAAAGCTGACAATAAAGGCCTGTTTGAAACAGAGAAATCAAGCAATTTACTTAAATACCATTAAATTCTTAAATATTTTTATATTTTGGAAGTAAAAAAATGTCGAGTTTTTGCCTTCAATACCATTTTTTATTTTCTTTGCAGTTCTACTTAAGAAAAGAAGACCAATGCGCGTATAATTTTATTGTTTATACATCAGGCATAGCTGCCAATAAGTAAATTGTATCACTTAATCTAGGAAGTTTTCTTGGTCATTCCTCTTCACAAGATGGGCACTATATAGGCTCAGATTCTTCTCTTACATAGATGAATGCGGTGTCAGCTGTTTCTGCTAATATATAACTATCTCCTGAATGACCTTGTTCGGCAGTGTTATCGGGAGATCCAAAGAAATAATTACCATCATTCAAAATGATGCGTACGAACTTCCACCAACACATCCCGATGGTCCTGCTCCACCCCCACCACTATAATAGACTCTTCCACCACCTCCTGGGGATTCGAAGTATGATACGGCAGCATTTCCTCCAATAAAGCGTCCTCCATCTTGAGCTTTAACACTATTTCCATCTTTTCCAGGCTCTGTGTATTTCGCTCCATTTCCAGCATATCTCTTCTCATTAGCATCACTATCTTGAGCAACAGGACCTCCATATCCTCCTATATATTGGTAGGCATCAAAAAATCCAATTGCGCCTCCCCCACCAGCGACAATTAAAATGTTTTGTAGGTTCCTATAAAACGGAATAAAAGATGAACCGCAGCCAGTGCAGGATATCAGGCCTTGGCTAACAGCATTAGAACCGCCGCCATATGGAATTCTCGCTCTTTTGTAAGTGCAATCAACTCCTATATTCCCAGCATATCAATACAGTGTGATATCTTTATATGTTCGGAATATTCCCTCTGAATATGCACTTTTGGCTCCCTTCCAAAAGTAACCACCTCCCTGGGCACCCCAAACCTTCAGTATGTATGTCCCATTGGTGAGTTCAATCTCAGTAATTGCACCAACTGTACTTAATCATACCATGTTATGTCAACACCATGGAGATGACATTTGTTAACAATGAACTCAGTGTCGTTAATTTTGATGCAGTAGAAATCATTCTCGTTTCTATTATAACAAATTTTGAATTCTCAAGAAATTTCTTCCCCAAAAAACGTTAAAATGGAATTGTTAATAATAGAAAAATGTGTTTTCTTAGGTTTAAAATTTGAGTAAAAATTTCAATTCTGAAATTTCTGTCTTTATAATTACAAAGATATATTCTAAAGGATAATTTGAAATGTGGTTAATTTTATTTTGTTGTCTCAACTGTCATTCATTCGAAATCATCATAGTTCTTTTATATTCATGATGATGCTGCATATGAAGTTTTGAACAATTTTTCATTCACCTTTTTTTTTAAAAAAAAAAATGGTTATCAACATTGATTCATTGGTTTATAATAAGTCTTTTGGCTCTAAAATAGATCTAAACAATGAGAAATCGTCAATTTTTACAACAGAAAATTTCATTTCTTGACACCGGACTTTGATGGTAATGGTTGAGGAGTAATTTTACATCGATTAAATCTTTGATGAATCCTAAAATTCAAGTTCAATTTTAACACATCATCATCCAGCTTTATTTATGTTGAAGAACATGACTATATATATTGATACAGATGTAATTCATCAATATATAGAAAATGAGATTTTTTTCCTCATATTTGATGGTTTTTGAATGTGAATTAATTAGCTTATTTTTTATGAATAGAATAAATGGGACTTGGTTTTTAGTAATCTAAATTAGCAATAAGTTTTTACATTGATGAAAAGATTTATGGTTGAGTTAAAGGAACTACAACTAGCAATCGAAATTTGCTGAGATATGAAACACTTAATGCATTTCATAAAATAACTTGATTCATAACATTTTATGATATCAATAATTATATATCCATTTACGAAATGCCCAAATTCATTGATTCCGTTTGGATTCAAAAAATTAGTATTTCCATCATATAAAATAACATCTTTCAAATGAGAGGAAGCATACGAGCTTCCACCATTGTCGCCTCCATAAAGTCCTGATCCACCGCCGCCTGCTGAAGCGAGGGCTGTTGCTGCAGTATTCCCTCCTGAAAATCGACTTCCATCTTCTCCATGAGTATCTGGATAATTCGATTCATTATAATCATGATACTTTCCTCCTTTTCCTGGAATTGTAATTCGAGCGCCAGTGCCAAAGAATCCATACGATTGTCCAAAACCACTGCTATATCCATCGTGACCAATGAGGCCTCCAAAGCCCCAAAAACATTCATTATTTGCACCACCACCTGACGCTGCGACGATCAATATATTTTCTGTATTATTGTTCATAGATACGAATGTTGCAGATCCTCCTGTACACGATTTAACTTTACTGCTCCCAATTGCATTACTTCTGCCACCATAAAGTGATTTTGGAATAATTTGATTACTACATTCGCCTTTCTTTTCAGCAAATGCATAGAGAATTCTATTTTCTGTGGTTTCATAAATATCTTCGCTATATGCCCCTCTTCCACTCGCAGAAGCAGCAAAATATCCACCTTGCGCTCCCCAAACTCTTAATTTGAATGCTCCTGGAGCTAACGGAACTTATGCAATTGTTCCCGAATAGTCTATTTTCACTTTCCACGATACTGCTATTTAATGAAATTAATTTCACTTAAAATGCCAACCACATAAAATAAGAGTACTTAAAATAATTGTATCTGCAAAATTGACATCAATTAAGAGTAATCTTTGATATTTTAGAGTATGTAATAAGTCAGAAAGCTTTTTAAAGGCATGCTGCCTGTTTTACAACATCCTTTGAAGAATCTGCATCTTTAAAAAACTGTGATGATAGTACTACATAGTTTTCATTTGTTTTGAATGTTTTTGGTTCATAATGGAAATGAAGGAAAAAGAATCAAAAAATAATTTTTAATTAATAATATGTATATAAATTATATATATTATTGAATTAGAGCATTGTAATCTTGTCAATTGCTTTTGATAAATGCAATGAGACATCTTTAACCATGTTTTTGCCAAAGAACAGAGGCCTAAATCTCGTTATCTCGGGATCTCTATTCTTCCAAAACAATTCTTCATCGCAGATATAATTAGCTCTAGCTTTCTCGTTTTTGTTGCCTTCTTGGTTATAAGAATAACATAGATGATTAAAGCTACAGATAGCAGATGAAGTGAAAGCGCATAACATCATGTATACTTCGTGGTCTCTTAGCCATTCCAGTTCTCTATCGATCTTTGGAGCTTCTTGTTCATCAATAAGTATGGTTTCGTTATAATACTCGTCATCTTCTCCGAATCTGCTATGATATTTAGGTGAGTGTCCTCCATTGTCAGAGATGAAGAAGATGATCTTCTTCGCATCCTCATTGAATGACAATGTTCTGTAATGTTTAAATGCGTCCACCCAATCCTCAGGTCCATCGCCAGCTCCACCACGAGGCTTTGTTTGATGAATTTGATGGATGAGATTTTTATAATCATCATAGTTTACAAAATCGAAAACCTCGCTATGGTTATTGTCAACCGCTCTTTCACACTTCTTCACATCACCTGGAGGTAAAGAACTATTATTTTGAGCGAGATCTCGACGAAGTTTTGACATTGCAAGATCACGGAAAGCAATTGCAGAAAGACGAATATTGATAGCTGAAGATTTCTTGCTTTTGAAATGCTCAATAATTAATTTGATTAGTTCTTCAATAGAATTTCTGATATCTTGAGTAGACTCTGTTGCATCAAATATGAATGTCAAATCGATATCCTTCTTAATTGTAAGCTCAATTGGAATTTCTTCTGGCATTTTTGGTATTGGGAATTTAGGAACACAAGAAGCACATAGTTGGTCCATTGAAATCCTTTCTGACTCTGCTCTCCATCTATTAACAAGAACAACACCCATGTTTCTCAGAAGCCTGCCGACACCTTCCTCATTAAACTCATGGAACAGTCTGGAAGCAGCACCGTCAATTATGATATCGCCCTCCTTTAAATTACGAGGAGCGACGTAGTAGCATCCTGATAAAATGCCGCGTGTACTGAAGGAGAAAGGCTTGAAAGGTGCAATCTTGTTGCATACATCAGCATATGTTGGACAATCGGATATATTAACACCTGCAATTGAAACACCTTCGCTCAAATCAGTGACGTTGTATGAATAGATTCTGTGTGTGTAAACTCCGATTTCCTCTTTGTCGCAGTCAATGAAACTGCATGGAACTTTGTTTCCAATGGCAACACGTTTCAATGTATGTCCACGGCATGGATCAACTGCATTAAATAAGAAATTAAGTGGTTTTCTTTCCATGTTCTCATGCATTTCTGCTCCATCATACAGCTCAACATGCTTAAGATAATAATCCAGTTCAAATGTGAATCCCTGGTCAGCCCACCATGAAACACCACCACCTCTTCTTCTGAATTGCTCTACTGTCTCAACAAAGTGATATGCATGCTGGAAGTCACTGAGTTGAGAAATTGTCTTTCCAAATTCATTCCATTGTGTGATGCAATCTTGTGGCTTCATTTTACCTCCTTCAGAACAGATGATCCAAACTTGGTGGAATTGGCCGGATGTTAATGCTGCTATTGCAGCGCGATAATTTTGAACAACTTGAATATTGAATCCAAGACCTTCTATTGATTTGATGAAGCCTTTTTCAATCGTCTTATAACATACTGCTTTATTTTCTGTTTTTCGGCATTTGCAGTCGTACAGTTGGACAAGGAGGATGTTGAATTTCCACTTCATATTTCTTCCGAGGTCCATGTAAATTTGATGTTCATCCTTTGGCTTATTATTATTGCTTTGATTATTACCTGCTCTGCTTGAGTAGTTCATTGTTTGATTGACGTTCTCATAAAAGTCGGCTGTCATATCAGACATATGAATGCTATCAAGATGCTTTTGAATCTCTATGTAAATTGTTTCCGAGTTTTCGATTAATGCAGTGAGCTCATTATGATTTGGTTCGTATGCAATAAGAGGCGGTGTAATCTTATTTTGAGTGACAGATACTTCTTGATCGGAAGCAAGAAGTTCTGAAATAGCGAGTGGAGTGTTAAATGGATCTTTGGACCACACTGATTTGCTGAAAACTGAAGAAATATTTATTGGTGCAATTCCACATCCAACACCTATCACTTCAGTCTTCATCATTGAAAACTCACATGCAATGGAATTAACTGAGTTGATATCATCAACTGAGAGTGTTCCATTTGTGAATACAAATAAAATCGATCCTTGTTCTTGTTGTCTGCAACGAATATTGTATGCAGCAAGGAATGTTTGAGACAAATTGACTGTTCCGGCAGAATTACTGATTGTGTTGTAGATGCTTAAGATAACACTACTGTTTTCAGAAATAATATCTGATATCTTTGCATTGATGCAAATGGCGACGGGGCCTTCAGACGTTGCAGCTATAATAGTAATTGGCATGTCAAGGGTTTGCAGCCTGAGAATTGTTGATATCACTGCAATTCTTGTGTGTCTAATGGAAAGGAAACCAGAGCAAGACTCTCCGCAATCAATAATGATAAACATAGAATAATTCGAGATGTAGCCAGCATTCTTCTCCAAATATATGCGCTTATCTTGTGTGTTTGTAAGGATGTAGCGAATCAAGCCAGTTATAGAAAGACCATATCCTGATTCTGATGGTGTCGCTTGCGTTGGCTTGTTTGGAGAGAAGAATGAATTTAGATCAGACATTGGCTTCATCCTTTTTTCAAAGTTATCTTTCTCAAATATTGATTTTTGAGTGTTTGTTGTTGATGGTATTATTGATGGCAAAAATTCATTGACATCTTGAATTTCGATTTCTGGCATCTTGCAAATACTCGTTGTATGATTATTGTTAATACTGAAAAAGCGTTCATCAGATTCAGAACCATCCTCATATATCCTATCGAAGTTAAGAGGAATTCTTGTTATTTGCATATTTGGAATTTCTTTGCCGAGGTGTAAAATAACTCTCTGGTTAGATAAGTCAGGATTTTGACCTTTGGCGAGTCCTTGGAAGAAAGCATCAATGTGACTATCATCAAAATTATCGATAGTTGTAAAGAAGGCTGAAATATTTGAGTGAGCTTTTCTGATTGAATTATAGTGAGAAATCAACTTTGATTTGGCCTCGTCTGGAGTCGTGATGATAAATGAAAGCTTGCTGATTGTCGCTCTATCCCAGCCATTCCAAATCTTTGGCGCTGTGTTTATTAGAACACCATCGGAGAAAACAAAGAAGCTGAAGCTGTTGAATGGAGAATGGCATTTATCAACAATTTCTCGAATTGAAACAATTGGCTCTGATATGTGACGTGCAGTCTTGAAAGCTTCCAATGCCATTTGAAGATGCTTCGGAGTTAATGGTTCATTGATATCTTTGATTTCGAAATACTTGAAGACATAATCGGCAAAAACTGCAAGCTTTGTCGGTATTTGAAGCTGAGAGAGAGCAATTGAGAAAGCACAGAATAGAAGGAGATTTTGAGCTTTGACGTTCGGATCAGATAAACTGTTAATATCAAGGAGCAAAACAGCCTCTGTTGGAATGATTGATTGATCTTCTTTTTGATTTCTTGCATAGTCGATAATCTTTGCGGCAATTGGGATTGCATAATTAATGAATGTCCTTACTGGGAGGTCAAACTCCTTATCTGAAGCCTTGATGTTAAAGTTTTTGACGCACTTACTAAAGCTCATATCACTTGGGACGTTATATTGAGTATTATGATGCTCAATTAGCATCATGTTGTCTAACAATGCCTTGTATATATCGGATGGTTGCGCAAGTTGAGTTCCTGCGCCTTGACCACGATTTGATCCTCCTTTCTTCTGTGTAGGAATCTTAGTTGCTCTATTACCATGACCAAGAGTTGCATTTTCTTCTTGTGGCTTAGGTTTCTGTTTGTCAGAGTTTGATTTGGGTCTGAATTGCAATGACGTAATTTTCTGACTTTGGAATTGAAGATCACACGGAGCTTTCTGATTAAGAACTTTCCATTCTCTCTGGAATTCGGTTACATTTGGAATAGGCTGTTCTGATTTCTTAATATCAATAATGATTTCTCCCGAGCATCTCTTCATCTCATCGCCAACATTTGTTCCGGAATCGACTAAAAGACTAATAAGAGATTTGAAGGAGCTGTTGAATTCTTCAAGGACAGAAATGAATGGTGTGTATTTGAGAACTTTCTCATCAGATGACCATTTATAGAATGAATATAGAATGTTGAGTTCCTTTTTGGCATCCGAGGATGGAAAATCGGACTGATAATTTGTGAACATTGACATTGACAAGATGAACTTTTTGACACGGGTGACAAGTCTGTGAATTGTATCATAAAAATCTTTGGCAGTTTGGAGAGTCTTCCATCCTGGCACAGTCGTCTCGAATTTTTCATCAATTGGCTTCATTTGAACATCAAGACTTGGCTGGATTATTCCATTGAGAATCTTTTGTTCCTCGGTATCTTTTTCTGAGTATGTCATAAGTTCTGATCTGCAAACTATTTCGCCCTCAACTAGCTGATATCTCATTGCAACAACAGGTCGACCATCATTACTTTTTGTCCTTGATTTCGATTCATCAATAATAATTTTGCAGGCTTCTTTAATCTTATTAGAAGCATCTGGTTCCGGATGCCTCATCTTCTTGCATTCCTCGAAAAGAGTTTGGAATTGTAATGTTTCACTTCTATATGTCTGATAGTCGTTCATCGCAATTTCTTCATACCTTTGTTTGAACATGTTTCGAGTGAACTGATAAACTTCCAGAGATCTATCACTAATTCTTGGATAATTTTTGATTTTATTGTGTAAAGTGCTAATTTCTTCAGCACTTGCATAACGTGCCATTGCAGGAATGAATTCTTTTAATGATTTTTCATTGTAGGTTTTAATTACTTCGATCTTTTCTAATAATTTTTCGAGAGGGATTAATGGCCACCAGCAGTCACTCTTAGAGGATATATAACCAATGATGCAGTCTTGTAAGAAACCTGGAGAGTTTTCAATGGAAATAGCATCGTCAATTCGATTAATACCCAAATTTTTGATGTTAAATGCAGTAAACTTTTCTCTTCTGACTGGCAAATAGAAACCATTAACCAATTCAATCTGAGGAGTTTTAGGATTAAATATGATATAACCATAATAACTAAACGCTGCTTGGAGATTAATATCAATTTTGGGATTAGGAATTGGAGTAACCTTGCCTCCATCAAAGTAATTACGATAATTATCATAATTGGTTTTAAGTTGAAGAGATTTTTCCAAAGTGAATTGCGAAGATGAAATTTTCAGCGTGAGATTGTACATCTTGTCTTTAATATAATTAACAATTCTCATGGAGAATGGGATTACTATCGTTGGAAGAGTTGATTCATGGATTTTTGGAATTTGATAGTCTAAATCAACACCACTAGATGCAATTAAAGAAATGTTGATTTTTTCTGGAAACGCTAAAGGAAGTACAATTAAAACCTTATAGTCTGTCTTTAAGTTTCCGATACCAAGATCTTTTAGTTCCGGATGATAATCTGTATATTTTGGATCCCAGAAATATATGTACACAGGACGAGATATTTGCTCGTTTGGTGATTCAATGATAATTGGCTTTTGTTGTGAACTGTAAACTTCAACATTAATATTGTTAAGGAATTTGACTGCGGCTTTGTTCATATTTTGTGATGGATATTTAATAATCCTGTTATCAATTGATTCAGGTGGGAATGAGCATGTAGAGTTATTGTTATGGAAAAGAATAGCTTGCTTTGGAACACTAATACCAGGAATGGATGTGTTGATATGAATTGGCTCATCCATGAAAATATTATTATTAATTTTAATCAACGAATCAGGTTTCACGAAATTGTTGCCCTTAGATTCTAAAAAGATGATTGGATCCTGGAAACTAACAGAAACGGAATATGGAATATGGGCTCCTTTGTTGATGCAGAATGTTCCTGTGAATCTGTAATCTTCTAAAATTCCATCAATGGAGAATGAAAGAACGACTTTGTTCGGTAACTTGGAATATGTTGGCTTGCGATCTTTAGCTGAAGATGGATAAAAGTCAAAACCAACAACAGAAGAATCACCAAAACAGTAAATAACAATTTCAATTGGCGTTGTTTGAATTCCACGGAGAATACCTGAAACTGATGCAGTTAATTTGTTGAATGTTGGGATAGCATTTTTTCCGTCAATGTTGATAGCCGCCATTCTGAATTTGTTCTGAGTGTTGTCAAAGCTGACATCAATATTACTTGTATTTATCGCTTTGAAATCGGTATAATGTGACTCGATCAGGTTGCTTGAAACGGGCGCAGGTACATTGATTGCTTTTTCCCTAGTTTCCTGTAAGAGATCATATGTTTTATCATGGGTGGAAATGACTGCCTCCAATTCTTGAATCTGAGCGAGAGAGTTTGAAGGTTCACTATTATTACTTCCACGATAATGAGGCTTCATGAATTGGCTGAATATGTCTGAAAGTTTATTGTTAATATCAGCCGTAATTGCTTGTTCAAGATCTTGGAAAGTTTTATCATTTTGGCCAAAAACGACTTGTGCCTCATATGATACAGATTCCTTGAGATTCTGTGGATTCTTGAGATATTCTTCTTTGAAAGGGTTGAGTGAGTTCTTGACATCATTGAAATTGGCGGATGAAATTTTGGAGGAAATTTCTGGGCTGAGATATAATGAAAACAGCTGAATTTTAGCTGTTGTTGTTATATCTTCTGGATTGATGGTCTCTGGGAGTTTCATGATCGTGTCAACATTCTTGTTTAACACATATGTGCAATTGTGAGATTTGTCTTTGTTTTCAAATATAATTGTTGCTTTTGTAGAAACTTTTTGTATATATATGAAGTTGGTCTTCTTTCCATATTCAAATAACGGATTGCCATATTGATCATTAACCTCTTTAGTAATGAACGTGTAGAACTGCTTGCAATTATCAATCTTCTCAAGAACGAAATCTTTATCATCCCAGCTGAAAATATGAGGCTTGAGGAAGTTCAATAAATTTTCCGAATACTTGGTATACAGAGACATGAGATCGTCTTCTTTATTACCTGAATGTCGACTGTAAAGATCTTTGAAGATCCTATAATCTTCTTGAGCGGCATTTTTGATTTTTTGCAAATTTTCATCAATGAGTTTGTTAAGTTCAGTCAAGCTTCTCGTCTGCTTGGTTAAATTAGCTTTAATGGTGTTCCTTTCTTCGATCATTGTAGGTTGCAAATAATTTTGGACGAAATACTTAACTGGATCTATGATGCAGTCTTGGTTTCGATCATTAATGAATTTAGACCACTTATCCTTGTCAAGGTAATCAAGTTTCTCCTCAAATAAATATAATAAATACTTTCCTATATATTTTCGCGTGGCTTGAATATATTTTTTGTCAGTTGAAAAAGAGGCAATTTGAATTATAGAATCATGGAGTATTGAAGTGTACATATTTTCGAGATAAAATGGAACATCTTGAAGAGATAATGCAAGGATGATGTATTTTTCAACTATTGATTTCTTCATTATAATTTGTTGAATAGCTTCTTCGATCTGTGATTTCATATCACTGTCAATAGGTGTCTTTGATTCGAATTTGATGAGTTTGGTTGATGAAAGCAATCTGACGATGAAAACTCCATAGCTTAATGAGTCTGCTATATCATTTTGGCCAATGATTGTTGATAAATTCTCAACCTTGATAAAAAGCAATCCTTCAGCGGGTGCTTTGTTGATAAAAGACAACTCATTTCCACTAAACTTCATCATGTCAGATGTTTCTAATTTAGTAGAAGGAACAGAAGCTGTGAGGTATTGGAAAACTTTCAATTCACTTGGTCCGATAAAATCTTTTTGCTTGTCAACAATGGCCTTCATATCAGGAATCTTAACAAATGGAGTCTTAAAGTATTCTCTAAACTGCGGGAATAGATACTTAATGAAATATTCAAATATAATTTCTGTTTGGTAAAATGGAATCTGTATCTCAAGATCTGCATTAACTGAATTCTTGTTTTGATTGATGAATTGTATCCATGCATCGTTGATGACTTTAGATTTGTTGTAATAAGAATTCAATTTCGTAATTAAATTATCAATGTTGAGAAGTTCAATATTTGCTTTTCTCATATCATCTATATATCGAATTGATATATCCTTAGATAATTTGGCATTAACATCAGATGGAGGCTCAAATATATTTTCAACAAATTTTGGAGGAATTGCAGAAACATCATAGTTTCTGTCATTGAGGCAAGATAGACACCAGAAACAAATTCTCCAATTCGTCAAGTTTGTTAGATAATAGTAATCCAATGAAAAATCTAGAAGAACTTGGAACCAATCTGGAATGTCATGATTTGATTCATCAGGTTTGAAATCAATTGGTATGTCAAGTTTATTGATCGATGGATGAAGAACTTGTCTAATGATTGTTGCTTGAATATGATGTGGAGGAATCCATTTCGAACGCTTGAATAAAGCATCAATGTTGTCAACTTGGGGATTACCGTGTTTCATCTTTTCCCATTCCTTTTCATCTTTGTTACGGATTTGAAGATCATTTAATTTGTCTCTGCACATTTCAATGAAGTTCAGGATATTAGAAATAATATTCCGATGATCAAATTTGATATGGATTACTTCGCTTAACTGAGCTGGATCCATATTCTCGACAACAGCTTCATAGCTGAGATTTGATTGTTTAGAACGAGAGAAAATTGTTTGGATGACCTTCAGATATTCATTCAAACCTGATGTTGAGTCCCATTTAAGATTCTGATAGCAATTGATATAAGATTCGAAAATATCTGCATAAATCTGAGGAAAATGAATCACAACTGATTGAATGTTTGGAATTATTGAGTAAATGAAAGGAGAAGATAGCAGTTCTGAAACAAATGCCTCGGAGTAATAACGCTCATTAACTAGTTTTTGTTCATCGATTACAAATGATGGCAATGCTGTGTTACGTGAACGACTTGCAACAAGTGTTACATAATCATATGCTGCGCATATTGTCTTTAATTTTTCTGAGTTGTCTTTAGGATTAATGAAGTTACCATCACCAATATTGCTTAAGATGGAATCGGGAAGAGACTTCAACTGCTTCATGATTTCTAAAAATTGCTTCAGAAGAACCAAACCGGCAACCCACTTGAATCTGCTAATTTCATCATTAATATCATTTTGGTGAATGGAGATGATTTTCTTAAGTGTTTCTTTTTCGAAAACTTCGGATAATTTGATGATGTCTGCAAAATTGGATCTATTTAAGAATCTAAACACATCGTAGAAGTTTTCGCGCTGGAATATTGCTTCTTCAACACTAATGAGTAAATTGTCGAATTTAATGTGTGATTTTCTTGCGATTGCTTTCAGCTTTTCAATAATCTTTGAATCTGGATTACCACAAAATGCGCCAGTGCATTGTTCATATTCTTTTTGGTAATCTTCTGGATGATCAATAATTCTGATGTCTGGATGATAAATGAGAATCAAAGTATCAATAATTGATTTCGAAGGAATTATATTTGATACATCCGCTGATGCTTGGATATTCTTAAGAGCTTTGCAAAAACGAATTAATGTTCTTCCAGTTAATTCATATTTGTTCTCCTCTTTGAACTCATCAGATGCTTTGAGAGATGAATGTTGTGTGGCCAAGCGTGTTGCAATTGAATAACGATCAACAATATTTTCATCTGAAAGGCCGAATTTAGTATCTGGTATATTAAAGAGTGAAACCAATGATGATGACTCAATTGATTCATCAATTGGGTTCATATGAACAACAGCACACCTGGAAAGAATTGATGATGATAAAACTGTCTTCTTGTGTGTTCCAATGTTGTTGTATGTTAAGATAATCCTGAAATCATGATGAATTTGTTCTTCAGATGATGTTGGATGAGATGAAAACACAGTTCCTTCGCCAACCTCGAATAAGTTTAATGAAGGCCTGTGATCAAGCAATGTGACAATTCTCTCCATGATATATCCTGGGCATGACTCAACTCCATCAAGAAGAACCCAGTCGCCGTTTCTCATTGATGATATTAAGGCAGACTCTTGGAATTCGAGATTATTAATGATCTTGCATGCAAAGTCGATTAAATTGATGGTTTCTGTTCCAATTTGTTTCTTTGCATCATCTTCTGAATGTTGCTGAAGAATTGCCTCGAATTGGACTCTCAAATTCATTAAATCTTGGATTTTAACGCCATTCTCAAGCTGAATGATGCCTATCAACTTTGAAAACTCCTCATCTTCATTGAGCTTGTCTTTGATTGGTTGCAAGTTACTTGGGTTTACATACTCTGATGGCTTGTAAGATCCAATAATGGTTGAAATTGATGTATCAGCATTTAATTGAATGACATTGATATTCTTATTGACTGCTCTGGCAAACTTGTTAATTGTATATGTCTTACCTGATGAAGTACCACCAAAAACGACAAGTGGGAAACGCTTTTCGCAAATTACAGATAACACAAGGAAAAGCTTTTGTTCGCTTGGTGTAAGCGTTAATAGAGTATTTTCCATATTTTCCTTTTCATTGTCGTTTTCATAGCACTGAATGGTTCTTTCGCCGATCTTCAATATTCGTCCATTATTTTCAAGGTTGATATCAATGGATTGCCAGTCAGATGATCTGCTGAAAGAACTGATATTGCCACAGCAGATATCGTAAAGTAGATCATTGTGAGATGAGCCAAATGATTCTTGCAACTTTGAGAACATGTAGCATGAGCGAGGATTCATTTGAATTGTTATTCCTTTGTTTTTCATATAATCAAAATATTTATGGAAATTGGTTATGATCTTTTCAACATCTGCATGATTGTTAATCTTCTTCATTAACATCGAATCACAAATTTTATCAAATTCAAATTTGGTGAGTTGATTATTCTTCAAAAACAGTGAATTCTTCTTAATGGCCTGTGGAACTGAAGAAGAAGCGAGACCAATGATATTGTACTTACCCTTTGGTACATATTCACCACTGGTCTTCATAACATTGACATTAGCAGAAGGATCGAATATAGCTGATAAGCTATCGATTAATGATGGTGAGGCAAGATCAATACTATCGATGATAATGAGAGAATTCTTGGATCCTGTCAATGCTTCGAACAGTTCTGTTGGGATGTAATCAAAAGTCTTGTTACCATTCTTGTCTGTCTGGATTCCATTCTTGCCAAACAAATCTTCAATTGTTGTAGATCTTGATAGTTGAATGTGGACGATATTATGAAAATTATCTATGCACTTTGTAACATAATCAACTGCTGCAGATTTGCCACAGCCATTTGGACCTTCAATGATAATTGGAAGCGACAAGCAAAGCGCTGCAAAAATTCGATCAATCATGATTTGCATTGATTTGGTGAAAACAAGCTTTGTTGGAGGTAAAGTACTGGAGCCGGCTTTCATCGTAATAAATTCGCCGCTTAACTTTGAAATGAGATAATTGTCGCTTGTGATACTGAGAGGATTTTCTATACTGTTGTCTGAAAGAACATTTGAATTCGATAACAAACGAATAGCATTGTATGTGATGTCATCAGTGTTGCTGCTATCAATTGTGAAATTGTTTGCATTCAAAAGAGCTTTGATAGTCTTTTGGATTGTAGAAATTTTGTTGTATGTTACAAAATCAAGCCAATTTCTATCGAAGTAGTCTGTTTCGGCAAAACATTTTTCGATTGACTCCATTAGATTTCTAGGGAATATACTATTTATCTCATCTTCGGAATATTTGCGAACATGAATGAGATTGAATCTTGAACGCATAGCCTCCGAAATCCGATTAAAGTCTGACTGATTGCACAATGCAATAATCCTGAAATTAGGATTCTCTCTTGCATTGAACTTAATGATCTTTTGATTTGGAGGAGTGATTGTGTTTGTATAATCTTCCGTTAAAGTAAGCTCTGGTTCCAATGAAATAAGTTCATTGAATCGCTCAATAACAGAAATTTGTGGTTTAGCAAAATTCTTCAAGATGATTGGATTTTGATTCAATATCTGATTTGTGATCAAACCTGGTTTGAAAGTTGTTGTATAGCCCTTGAAAACAGATTGATTATCTCCTGTATCAACTCCTTCTTGAATGGATTTCTCAATATGTTCGATGATCGGAATTGGGAACTGCTTAGCAGTAGTATTGGATGGATAATTTGTCTTGAAGAAACTAATCAACTGTGAAGTAAACTTCTTGAGGGTTTCAAGATTTTCTGCATTTCTCTTGAAACTCCTCTTGAAGTCTCTAAAATGAGCGAATATTGATGGATTTGGACTGGATATCATATGGAGTAAATCAAGAAGGAATTTATCCAATGTATCTTGATGAATGAATGACACTTGACCGATCAAAGAAGATGTTGTTGTTTCGCGATTGAGACTGACTGGATTTGCGTTCTTGCTGATGCTTTTTGCTAAGAATGACTTAAATGAAGATTCGCCAATAATAAGGATTGGTTCATCTCTTGGAATTAGACTTGCGTAGAATAGAGCATTCCAATATGCTGAAACTTTATTTGAAACCTTGGAAGTTGGATCAATAGATTTGACATTAATATCACCTTTTTTAATAAATGCTCCATTAGAAATAGGATATGCATTTTCTGTGAGGAATCTAAGCATACAATCTCTATCCACTTGACCAAAAGATGCTGTAATAACTTCGCAAATATGATTGATATTTTGATGCGTTGGCTCGCATGTTCCAAAAATCATGAAGGCTGCATGAACCCATGGTAAATCTCCTTTGCCGTTAATTTTCACTGATTCATCATCTTTAGCTTTACGATAGCGGATGAAAAATCGACGAACTTCTCGAAAAGTCCAAGGACGGATCTGGAAATCATGTTCTTCTTTGAATCTTCTGTGTAGAGTTAAAACAAGTTTAGCAACATCATTGGATATAGCTCTATTTTGTGTTTCATCAGCAATTTGGCGAATAATTCCGTTAATAGAGCCTATTGGGAACGGATATTCTAAAGTAACAACACGCTTGAGAAGATTTGATGGTAGCATCTTACGTCCAAACATAGAAGTATCATTCTGGCAGGCGATGAAGAAATAGTTCTGATGTACAACTGTAGTTTCCTGAACAAGAGGAAGTTCAACTTGTTCGCCAGGCTTTTGCTCAAGTGCAACGATTAAAGACTGGAGGAGCGTTGTGGAAGCAAGATTGGCTTCATCGGCAATGAAAAATCCGCCATTTTTGATTGCCCTTAAAAGATGTCCTTTTGTTGTATCAGCCAATCCGTTTTTGATTGTGATGTTACCAAAAAGATCTGAAAGTTTGGTTTCGCCGTTGAATGAAACTTTGTATGGAACGAAATCCAGAGCTTGTGCAAGTGCAACTGCGGAAGTTGTCTTTCCAAGACCTGTTCCACTCTGAAGAATAATGTGCTGTCCAATATCATGCATCATCATAATTACTGAAACAATGTTTTCAAGTTCAGGTGAATCATGGAAGTAGAACTTTTCGGTGGACTTTGGCATGGAACGAATAAACTCATTGCGAATGGATACACTAAGCTGTGGTGTAGATTTGTTGATATATGTGTCCTTGAGAGCCTTGTAGAGGATTTGAATCTCGTTTGCAAAGTTAGGATGCTTCATAACCAACGTCTTCAAGCCTTTGACAATTTTGGAGACTGTTGAAATTGTCATATTGTTGACTTCTCTTGAAAGGTCATTGAAAAGACTCGCAGATATGTTTGAACCACTAAGTAATGTAGAGATAAGTTCCATAACATTTTCTGTGTTAATTTGGGAGTCAATTTCGACGACAGTGAATCTGTTGATAAGAGCTGGTGAGAGATTCTTAAGTTGATCCCGAGAAACAGTTGCAATCACCTTGAATCCTGGTTCAAAATCGATTTCTGAGTCTTCATAGCGTTCATTGACTTTGAATGAAGCATTAATTGAATTATCTTTCTTTTTAACAAGGACATTAGAATAAGCATCGAGAACAGGATTGAGGCGCTCAATGACTTGAGGTGTTGCGCACTCAATTTGATCAAGAATGATGCACTGTCCTTTTGTTGCCGCACGGATAATTGGACCATCGATCCATTTGATCAAACTTTGTGTATTTTCGATTTTGGCTGGAATGTAGTTACCAATTAAGTCTGCTATTGTCATGTCTGGGTAACAGACCATGAAAAGTGAAGAGTTGCAAAAAGATTTTGCGGACCATTTTGCAATCTGTGTTTTTCCTGATCCGCTTGGTCCAATAATGAGAATTGGTTGATCCTTTTCTAAGAAATACTGAATCCTGTTGACAGCATTGAGAAGTGTTCGATTAAACCAACAATTATGAATATCTTTCTCTCTGAAAAGATTTGAAACATCTAATTGTGGAATATCAGCAATATTAATTCCATTTTTGGTCATTTTCTGTCTAACTGTCTCATGATTTTCAATTCCTGCAATAGATGTAAAGTAAAAGTCAATAGATTTGGCGATATCACTCTCATCTGTTGCCGAAATTAGCGCTGTTTTGAGATTTCTAATCGTAAATTCGTAGTTTAAATCAATTTCTGAGTTAATATCATAATATGTGCTCAAAATATTATCAAGATACTTGTCGGAGATTCGATTATTGCATCTGATACAGATCTCCTTAAGTTCATCGATCGTAAAGTTCTCAAATTTGATGATTTGGAAGTGAGAATAAAGTTTTGAAGAAAAAATATTACGTTTTGATTCGAAACCAGAACTTGCTTCGTTCTGAGTTGCAATAAGTTTGAAGTCTTTGTGCATTGGGATTGGTTTGTTTCCCAACTTCGGATCGTCAACAAGTAATTCTTCCAAATCTAAAGAAGCTTCAATGCATTGTAAGACATCTTCATGGGCTAAGTTGAATTCATCCAAAATGAGTGGATATCCTTCCTTGAAGGCCTTTGCATATGCACGATATACAAAATTAGGATTGTTATTTTCGTCTAATGACAAGTTACCAATCAATTGATCAATTGTAGTTTCTGAGCTGAAGTTGAATTGTAGGATTTTACCTTTGTTTCCCTCTCCAAGTTGTCTGGCCAAGACATTTCGAGCGATTGTTGTCTTGCCGCAGCCCGTAGGGCCGACAAGGAGGACTGGGATCCTCGACAAAGTAAAATTATTGATCTCCCGGATCTTTGTGGCGATTGATCCGACTTGATCTTCGAACATTATAATTTTTTGCTTAGTCAGAAATAAATAAGACTTCACTCAAAAAATTTTGACTACTAAAGGATCCCCTCTTAGTAAACTACATTTTTTAATCTAGGTACTCTACGGGCGTGTTCCTCACAATATTGAGTGGCCCCTTGAAAAAATTGAGAGGAGTACCTAGATTTAAAAATGTAGTTTAAGGATGACGTTTTGGAAGATTATTATGACACGGGAAGGAAAAATGACAAAGTAAAAAGATTTTTTGGAAAATAAAAGTAATATTTATTTAAGGGGTAGTAATAAATAAAGAGGGATAGAATAATAAGTTGTAATGTAAATCGGCTATTAGCATCCTGATTAACTATCTAGCATTTGGTAAACGTTTTAATGAATTTTTGTTACTAATCAGATCAAGATCAGATCCAAAATAATGGAACACTCTGAATTTTACAGATTTTCTGCTACCGAACATTGAGTATTTGATGTTGCTTTGCGAATTTTTGAAATTTTTAAAACATTTTCGTGAGTTTTTTATAAGATTGCGTGCTTCTGGAACTTATGACAGTGTGCTGCAAGGCTCGATTCAGCGCATTGTAGGCTTCAAGAAAAAGGCCAACAGATCTGTAGAGATTTGAATTTTCGATGTTTTGGAGATCTAGTTGAAATTTTGGGCGCTCTGATTGAAGAGATTGCCATCACTTGATGATGGCTTGCAGAATCGAGTGAAAAATAAACATTGTTGCGAACGATAGGAAGATCATTCAAGGATCTTCCAAAATTATTGGAAGCATAAAAATCCTATCGTTCAATGGCTTTTTCCAATTTGCTTAGGAGTTATATCAGCAGTAATATTACGCAAAAATGATTTTTTCATATCGTCTCGAGGCCTCCACCTTTCTAGAAAAACTGACATCTGTAAAGTGTCAGATTGGCCATACTTAGTGTAGTAAACGAACAGCTTTTAAAAACAGGAGAGATCAGGCATTAATAAATCAATGACCTCTACAATCAACAGATAATATATCCACTCAATCAATTACTTCCATTCTTAGCACAGATCTTCAGCAATCAATCAATTACTTCCATTCTCAGCAAAGAATCTTCAGCAATCAATTATCTCAATTCTCAGCAAAGAATGGTCAGCAATCAAGATGAGGTTGTAGAAATGTGGAAGGAAAAAATGAAGGAAATTAAACTTACTTATAAATAATTTTACTTGTCAAATTTTGTTGTTTACATGATATTTTTGACATGTAAACTTGTTACTTTTCTAGAAAGGTAGATGACTAATATTGTCTCAATTCAATTCCAAATTGATGGAATTGGAACTATGAGGCTATTTTAAGACCAATATGAAAAAATCAATCAAAAAATCTTCCTTCCATCCTAAATCTTCCTAAAATCTTCCCTTCTCAAAATTCACTAAATTTCATGAAGTTTCTCGGATCTTCCAAAAATTGAACAAGGAAAAAGTAGCTCTGATCAAAAGTATAGCCTACCATCCAAACATTGTATATAGCATCACAGGCATTATTATGGTGTAATGAATTAATTAAACATGTGTTTTTGCCTGTATTTTAGCAATTTACAAAAAATACAAAAAAATAATCGTCGCTCGGAAGATGAATTTTTAAGCATTTTTGCATTTTCCTAAGGTTCTTCCAAAACGACATCCTTACTCCGAGGCCAAAAATCCTCTCAATTTTTGAGATGACGATGCGGATAATCGTTTTTCCCAGAATATATATTGATATTTTGTGCAATATCTAAATCGATAAAGACATGTGTAATTTTGCATATGATATCTAATCTTTCCTTCGTTAATGTTTTTCTTCATATTCATTAGCTTACCACATTTCAAGATGATCTACGGAATACTACAAAAAATTCGAGATTATGATAAATATTTGCCTATTAAACATGAGTTTGCTTCTAAAGCAAGAATAAAATTTATATATCTCGACGATAGATCTTTATTTGGCCGGAGCGGACCCTTAAACCAAATCACTTTTTTGATTAAATCTCAATACGTGTGATCCATATGAGCAAGCTAAGCATACCACAATACACCAAACTATATTAGCAAAAATAAATTTCAATGTAATAAACTTGTTTTTGATGTATATCCTCTACTACATAGAAGAGAGGGAATATGTTAAGACATTTAGTTCCATTTTTGTGGTTTTAATATTGAAATTTAATATATCTCCTGTGATGTGTTGAAAATGTCGCGTCTCATAGAGCAAATAGTTTTTACATACATATGTAAAGATCTTTTGATTATTTGATTAATGAACAAAAAAATAAAGATATTATTGATCGTATTTGGCTTCTGTAGCACAAACTTCACATGGCCTTGAGTCAGTTTTAGCTGGCATTCCGCATATTGGGCATCTTTCTGTATATTTTGACTTGGGGAGTTTTTCTCCCATACTTTGGACTGTGTAAGAAGTATTGTCGTTTCCATCCTTAATTATTAATTCAAGCATATGCTGTTCAACAGCAAAAGCCTTTTGTAAAATCGAAAGATCATTATTTGTTTCGATATGATGTTCATCACACCAGAAATTGAGTTCATTTGTGTGTAGTGTCCTTCCTGGACGAAGAATTGTGATTGGTTCGTAATTTTTAGGATCGTTTGCAGAAATATATGGAATAAGATCTGGTCTTCCAACTGAAATGTATCCAAATGACTTAAGCGTAATGTAATCCATTGAATCACCGAAGATTATAAAGTTGAAACCATTATTCTTAGCGTAATCAACGATATTTTTAACAGTAAACTTGTCTATATGATGTAGATTTGGTAAATTTAATGGCTTTGTTGATATAGGTTCGATTTTCTTTATCGAAGATCCGCGACCTGGACGATTCAGATCTATTCTCTCTGTTAAAATAGTATATGCAAACATTGAGCATGGACCTCCGGATACAGAAACTAAAATATTTATCGGAGTTTTGATTTGTTGAATCGATTTTCTAAAAATGCTCATGTATTGCTTGCCAATCTGTTCGCATGTGCAATTCGCACACTTAGATGTGCACTTTCTTAACGCAAACAATGGCTTTGTTTCCTTGCAACCAGGGCAAATCCCTTCCATAAAAAATTTAAATCGCCAATTTCCAAAATTTCAAGTCATTTACAATCAGTTCATAAATTAACTCCTAAATCATTTAACAAAATTTGTGATTAATGCTTTTCAAGCAAAATTTCGCCGAGCTCATATTTCGAGCCTCTATCAAATGGGGATTAAAAATAAATGATATTTTTTGAGTTGATGTTATATTCTAAAGATCGCAACCTAAAAATCACCAAATCATAATAGGCTATTTTTTCATTTTATTAAATTTTGATAACATTTTGATAAAAATTTAATAAACTTTTATTTTTTTTTGAGATTAATACTATTATTAGAGGTAATTTAAATAATGGAATTAAATATATTATAGTAATATTTTATTTTTATTTCTTAAAAATATACTATTACCATATAAGTTTGTTTCAATTAGATTTTTCTATGCAAAAATTTGCCATTTGCTAGTATGGTATAGGCAGGTCAGGTAGATGCAGTGATACCTTTCAAACATAAAACAACCTATGTTTGAATATCCTTCTAGATCAAACCGATTTTAGCTCAAAAATGTGTAGAAATTGCTTCCCATCAAATGAAGATGCTATAAAACGAAAATAACCCTTAATAAGGATATTTTTATTTTTTTTTTTCAAAAAAATCATGAGTAAGAAAGAAGTTGATTTTATTATATTTCCTTTAGTTCAGCCGAATCCTGACGACGAATTGATCGACAAAGCGCTTATATCGACCATCACCGAGGGTACACTCAAAGATTATGCGCCAGAAGACAGAGCATTAGCATGGATGGTCATGCTTGGCCTCTATCCCGAAAATCCTAACAAGTGGGAGCAAGAGAAGAAGGAAAGTATCGAAAATTACTGGCAATTCGTGAAAGAATTCGGAGTTGAAGACTGGCATACTAAAGTCGTTCCGAAAGCTGCCAAAACCCATGAGTTTAATGTCCCCAACAAAGCGCTAATGGCGCAAATATACGCTGATATATATAGGACATCGCGTCAAATTATGTTTTTCCCGCCAGGTCAACCATTCGAGGGAACATGTCTTTCGCCGGATCTTGCTCCATTTGAGGGATATATGAGACGCATTGAGCGCGTTCTTTACGTTTTCGCTAATTTCAATGTTGGATTGAGTTACACACAAGGATTCAACGAACTCGTGACGCCAATATACTACGTGTTGCTTAAGTCATCGCAGCTGTTTAGAAATGATCAGGATGTTATCGAAGGACTTGCATTTACAATGTTGCAATTATTAATCACTTCTTCGCCAATTCATGAGATGTACACAACACAAGATAAGTCTTCAATCATTTTACACAAATTATCCGAGTTTAGCGAAATACTTATGCGACATTTGCCTGATTTAGCTATAAAATTCGATCAGCTCGGAATCCATCCAGCATCTTATTGCTACAAATGGTTCAATCTTCTTTTCGCACAGGAATACGATATGCCATCAGTTCTTCCTATTTGGGATTTGCTGTTTGCACACTTTAATCAAATTTTAGATTACGCTTTCTACTTTGGCGTTGCACAAATCAAATGCATAGAGAACAGGTTTGAAGGTGCACGCTTTTCTGATGCTTTAAAGGCTCTTCAAAATCTCGGTATTCAAGATCCAGGAAAAGTTATCAAACTCACGCTTGAATTATGGGAGAAAGACCATAAGCCTTCATTAAAGGACAAGTTCAAATCATTCTTCAGCTCTAAGAATTGATTTTATAAAGGTATGGAAACTTCGAAGCGCCATAGCAATTTGCTTCAAACTCATAGTATATACTATATAGGTCCTAGAGACGCTATAGCTTGAAGCACTAAGGATATAAACAGTTGTGGGCTGAGATCAATATTTTCCAATATTATTTTAGAAATTTTTAAATAAAAATTTAAATACGGATCGGAAAAGTGATATTTTTGCTTTGTCTTCGGGCAATACAAATATGCAAAAAATTCGGGCCTCCTGCTAACAAAATCAACAAATGAATTTCAAAGAATAACTTATATGTCCTCATTCCTTTTCTCCTCCTTCTATTCTCTTTTCCTCGTATTTTTCTCGATCTTAATTCAAATTTTCATTATTAATAATTGAAAATCAAACAAAAATAAGAATTTAGATAACAAAAGAAATATAATTTAGATATACTGCATGCTAACTTTGTTTTATTTCAAACATAAAAATCAAATCGGAATTATTACGAAAACTTTAAAGGACTATGGTTAAAGGATAACTTCAGCTTCATTGAGCGAAGTTGTAACAGAGTAAACGTTGCATAACGACTTTTTTTACATTTTTTACAACTGAATGCATCCTCATTAACTTTGTTCAATCATCGATTCTATGAGGACGTTGTTGTAAAATGAATTCGAATTTTTCGATAAATATGAAATGAAATAAGTAAGTCATTAGTTGGGTAGTTTGTATATCATTTTCGATGAGGAATGTATGGGTAAACTGAAAATAGCTTGTCATTCGAATGCATTCTGATGTCATAAATTGATTTTGAATTTTCTGCAAAAACATGACGTGGAAGTGATTGATTTCTTGCTCTGTGTATTGCAGAGCGAATAATGAAGCATAAAAGCGTAATATTGAAATGCGAAAAATTTGGACTGCAAAAAAGGAACTGTTTGATAAATACATTATGGATCATTTGAGTAATGATGATGTTTTTCTTGCTTCACAACTCTGTAATTTAACAATTATATGATATGGGAGGAAGTTTGCGGATGTTTTCAGATAAATAGATAGCATTTAGCAGCACTTGCTGTGCCTGGATGCATTTAGTCCAATGAACCCGCCGAATTTGATATTTTCAGTGAGTGCTGCAATGAAACTAGTGTTGCTTGGAATGTCACTTTTGTTGATCAAGTTGTCACTTTCCGAAATGGAATTGAGAGGAAAAGAACGATTATTTACGATTATTGTCCATTAAAAGTGACATACTTTAGGCAGCCCCTTTAATACTTTGGGTGAATAACCCAACAATGTATTGAAAAATTTGAGATTTTGAAATTTTTGGAGCATCACATTGTAAACCTAAAATAAATCAATTAGCATTATTTATTTTTCAAAATTTTCAAGATTTTTCTATTGAAAGATCAGAAAACACATAAAAATGACATAAATAATGTTCAAAACATAATGGTCGGGCACTCAATGGAGAGAAAATAAAATGGCCGAACAATCTGGTAGGACAATTTCCGATCCGTAAATTTAAACTATTAGAAGATGAGCATAAAAAAACCAATATAGGCGGAAGCTAATAATACACATGATACTATATTAGAAGCCCTATAAATATATAAGGTTGGATTGAGTCTAGGATATTTACATGCTCCTAGCTAGGACGCTGTCAAAAAAAAAAACCAAGTGGAGATAATGCGATCTTATAGTTTATTTTTAAAGGCTCTCTTTACATTAATTAATGGCAAATTTGTATTAAGTAGGCATTGAGTTCAACTGCGGAGAGTGGTATTTTTTTCACATTTCTTGAGTTATAAAAATTTACAATCAAAATAAATGAATAGAAAGTAATAATTGTAAGCTCATACTATGGATTCATAATGTATTCACACAAGAAAATTGTGTGGTATGCCACTTCTTAACAAAGATGACTTCAATTGGGATATCATATCGAAAAATACAAATTGTCGTGTTTTTTCAAAGGATAAACTGAATGAGAAAGCACATAATATGATCGCATTATGTATTTACGCACTTGCCTCGATTATTTTCATAAAATGTGATGGATTAACGTATTTTGATTTTTGACACAAATATTACATGTCAAAATTTTAATGTGCAACACCTGCAACCAAATCATTCCTCAGATATACGTAATTTGACAGAAAACACATCCAAAAATCTACTGATATTAACAGTATCCATTTATTTTCATACTTTAATTTGATCAAATTATAATTCTCAAATAAATTGACAACTGCTTGCACCACATACATTAACAACGAGATGAAATACATTTCAAATAGTCAGATGATGGTTTAGCATATCATTCGTAGAAAGCATGATCACATCTCATTACCCAACTGTTTTTATCCTTAGTAATTACTCATATATACTCAATTTTGTTAGGAAAATATACATTTACTCTAGCTGCCGAAAAGCTAGGGAAATTCTTGAGATATAAAAATCGGATTTTTAATACATATATTTGATTGAAGTAATAGAGCTGATATGACAATGTATGAGGTTCTGCACTAGAATCGAGGCGTTTCAATCACTTTGAAATTAATATGGAGATTTACAAATAAAGGATGAGTTCTAATTTCTGCACCACTATTCTAAAGAATAGTTTGACAAGTATCCTATCTTATGTAATATATAATAATCATCTATATATTCTAGAAAAAAACTTTTGCTGCATCAGCATTCGTCCGTTGATTTTATGATTTTCGAACCTCTATTATTGAAGTTTGATAGTAGTTTGCTAATAAAAAATTATCATGTGTATAATTTTGCTATATATCAGATTTTCATTCTTAATTAAATATTTTTGATCTTCAAAGTTGCCTTAAGAGCTTCACTATTTAGATAACAATCAAATTCATTAAAAGGAGTATAATTTCAATGTGTTTGAATTGAGAGGATTTCGAAAAAAATTTCCAATTTAAAGAAAGATAGAAAGAATTATTTATTAAAACATCTTATTGAGCGAGGTGTTCAAGAGCGATTCTCTTCTCGTTGAAGAGATCGTTTTCTGTGAAGTCCAACTTCTCGCGGAGCCAGTCGTTAACCTTGAAGCCCTCGACAACATGGATGTGACCATCCTTGTCGACAGTGCATGGGAAGGAGAAAACGACGCCTGGCTTGATGCCATATGGGTTGCCCTCTGGAACTGGGATACCCATGGAAAGGACCTCTCCTGACTTTGTACCGAATAACCAGGCCTTCATATGCTGGATGGAAGCCTTTGTTGGGGAGGCAGCGCTTGTGAAACCACGGTGCTCAAGAATATCCCAAGCACGGTGGCTGATCTTCTTGAAGAATATATCGAAAACGTAATCCTTGTCTAAGGCATCGATGACTTTCTGTTCCTTGCCATCCTTTGTGAATGTTGCCTGTGTAAGGTCAGCAACCATTGATTCACCATGATTACCCCAAACAACGATGTTGTGGATGTCCTGAACATCGACGTTCAACTTGGAAGCGATTTCGTAGTAAGCTCTGTTCAGATCGAGCATTGATAAGCTGCTGAAGTTTTCTGGCTTCAAGTTCTTAGCATGTAACATGGCGATCTCGCAGTTTGTGTTATCTGGGTTACCAATAACGAGGACCTTGCATGTTGGCTTAGCCCATTGAAAAAGGTACTCACCAGTGTTCTTGAAGATTACACTGTTAGAGCTGATGAGGTCAGCACGAACCTGACCTGGCTTTAATGGCATGGAAGCAACCAAGAAGGCGCAATCAATGCCCTTGAAGGCTTCTTCTGGGTTTGTTGTAGCGACATAACCAGCTAAGTGTGGGAATGCGCAGTCCTCAAGCTCCATTGTGAGGGCTGTTAATCTGTTCATGGCTGGTGGGATATCGAAGAGATGTAAAACGACTGGACGATCTCCGTACAATTCGCCGCCGGCGATCCAGTGGCTGAGGATGTATCCGATCTGTCCTGCTGCTCCCGTGATGAGAACGTGTGCTGCTTCACTCATTGTGTAAAAATGAATCATTTTAAACACCTCTCAAATTATGACCTCTTTAGTTATCAATTTTTCTTAGTCAGACAAAAAATTCACTGTCTTCTCTTAAAACATTTCAATGCTGTATGTTCATACAATTTTCTTTTCGTATTTGTAATCAACTCACAACATAAGGCAGATATAAGTGAGAACGAAAAAAATTCTATGATTTATCTAAAGTTTTCCCAATTTTAACATTACGACAATTTCTGAATCTTGAAGTTTGATTTTACACTGTGAAAAAGAGAATCAAAATTTAGCCAATATATTTTTTTCTATGACTTCTTTCAATTTATCTATTATGTATAGGATATGTTTTGCATTGATTTTACGCAACATTTTGAAAAGTTCATTGTTTTTGTAGAAAGATTCCGAATTTATCATTTCTGTATTTGTAGTCGGGTTTAAAATTGATATTCGAAGAGAAAATGAATGTTTTGTTTTTTGATTCAATCTGTTTCGGTTCAAAATTTTGAGGGGTTATCGCCAACATCCCCTAATTTTAGTAAAAATGTAAAGACTAACGGGTTCTGTAGCACACATGCTTTAGAGGGTCTTCTAACTGCCTGTGTTCAAAAAATTTAGATTTATCTACAATTCTAGTCCCAGAACTCGAATTTTGCTATATCTTGACATGTAAACACCATATTCGTCATGTAAATTATCAAATTTGTCTATATCTTTTTGAGCCACTTGATACTCACTATATCATCATGGCTTACTTCTTAAATTCTAACACAGACTCATACTGATAACAAAGAACATTGTGCAATGATCTGTAGAACTTTTTCTAAGTATATCAATGATTGCGGAAATATGTTAGCTCAAAAGCATTTTGATTCATTTATATGTGCTTAAATAAAAATTCATAATAGTTTTGAATATGTTTTATTGTATGGTATCACTTGTAATAGTTGCCATAGATGAAGCAAATCTTGTTTTTTGTATTCAAGGAAACGTATGCAAAACTTTAGACAAATCCATGCTAATATAACAGAATACTATTATCATTTCACATAACATAGAAGAAAGCAACATATCCAAATTGTTCGTAGAGAAATTATTGCATCAATGAACATGTCATTGGATGATTTACTCAAGATTAGATAATATCATTGATAAAGACTAATATATTATGAATTTTCTCTAATGCAAAATAGTGTATTATATGAACAAGTAATTTTATTCTAAACAAAACAATTAGATGAAAAAGATATCACTAGTTCTATAAAGATGTTCGATAGAATCATATCTTGCGAAGTATATCTGATCTTTGACAATATCTATTGGTTCTGATGATGATCCTTCAGACAAAGATTGAGCGCCTCTGTTATTGAGGGCTATGAAGAAAACAAAACCATGGTCTATTTCGACTTCACTTTCTGGTGTAAACTCAAGAGCCGCTGGTCCTTGGTTCTTTATCATTGCGGCTGTGATATTATTAACAAACTGAAGTTCAACTTTCGAGAGATTTGAGTCATCTGGATTGATTCCACGCTCTATGTACTTCGTAATCTTATCGAATCTTGTCTTGATATAAGCTCTGAGCATATATTTGATTCTTAATAATTCGAGTTCTTGCGCTTGACGAATTCTGCGCATGATTTGCGATTGGCTTAAATCCGGACCATTTCCATCTTTCATCTGTTCACGTTGTTCTTCAAACTTTTCAACTTCTTCGTCCACCAATTTCTTTAGCGTTTCGAATGGCTCTGACTTATAAGGCAAAATGAAGTCTGTCGATTTCTCATTGCTTATGTCCTGAAGAAGCTGCTTAATCAGTTCTTCACTCATTGACTTTATGAAAACAGGGGTAATAAGATTCATACCCTTAAATTACAAAAATACAGGGCCTAACTATTACCAACCCCTTTTTAAATGAAACCGCTTTTCTTTTCAATAAATATAGGGGTGAATTCGAGATCACCCCTTTTTATTTTTTATAATTCAAGGGGGAATAAAATGCACACCCTAGAATATTGGTTAAACCAAATAGGGGCAAATAAAAGTTAGACCCTTAGATTTATAATATCATGAATAGCCGGGATGGAATTCATGCGATTTTGGCGACAAAAATCTTTATAGAGTCATCGGTGTGGCAGATAACAGACAGATTAGTTGCAGGATTCAACGGAATCAATGTAACTTATGCGCATTTTTCGAATTTAAAGAATCCAGCGATTTCTGGTGGAGCAATTCTATGTTTTGCTCCAATTAGACTCTATAACTGTGCATTTGAGCTATGCGAAGCCAAAAATGGTGGAGCAATCGCAGATCACAGTCATTTCACAGGAAAATACTTAACATTTAGAAGTTGTAAAGCAATTAACAATGCAGGAAGCTTATACCACTTAAGTAAGTGCTTAGCAAACTTCCATCTTAATAATTCAATTTTTTCAAACTCAAGGGCCAATTATTTCGGAACAATGGCTAAAAGATCGCATGGAACAACATCTGTACAATCCGTTAACTTTACAAATTCAGCCGCAAACGAATGCGTTGGCGCTGTAGAATTCGAAAACGGTGGATATGAAATTAGATTCTTAACATTCTCAAAATCAAAGTCAAATGCTCACAACGGTTGTGCTGTTTTTCGTACACCAATGCGTTTTACAATGGATAATTGCATCTTCAAATGTTGCGAACATCGTTCATTCGCTGAGCAAGCAGCGGCAGCATTACTGATGTATTCTGCACCACCTGGTGCCAAAGTTGCGTATTGCTACTTCTTGCACAATATATATGCTGACTCTTTCACTGTTTCTATATGTGACGCTCCGCTATCAATAGAGTACTGTATATTTTCTGGTATTCAGAAGAAAGAAGTCAATTTTAGAAATGCAAATTTGAAAGAATGTTCATTTAATCAGGATTTCGATATTCCTGTTTTCAATGACATCGTCCTCGGTTTTCATCGTGAAAAGAAAGCACCTGGGTTTGATGATCGCATTGATTATAACCAAATAATCAATTCTGTATCAATTTCTTTGATATCTGGTCTTGTTTTTGCTATATTATTCAGTTTTATCTATTCTAGGTTCTATTCTGTATACTATAAGTATACAAAACACGGAAGAACTGTTTTGTAATTTATTTTTCTTTATTCGAGCGATTGAATTTATGGAATATTATTTACTCATCATAGAGAACCAAATGCGCCCAAATTTCATCCTTGTTATTGTTTTAAATATAATCTTTAGAATACTTCATCAAAACATTCTCTTTCACTATTCGCACATCGTGATCATATTACTATATATACAAAGGACAGTTGTGTGAAGTCAGAACTAAAACAATACATTTTTTCAATGTGATAAAATATCAATTAAATTAACAAGTACTGAAAATGTGGCCAATAGTTTGCTTTATAGTGAATATCAAGGCATTGATGGATTATGGTGGGAAATGCGATTTTAAATTCAGATAAATTGTGTTTTGAAGGTAAAAAACAATAAATAGTGGTAATTTAACAAAAATACAATTCATACACTTTATTTATGTCATCTTCTGCTTGGGACGAGATCTCACCGGGAAGTAAATCCTGGCCGAATTCTTGCATTTTATGAAATCTGTGTTAAATCTTGAAAACTGGAGTCTTATGCGTTGTCTTGAGAAAGTCTCTGAGTAGAACTTCATGAAATCCGATGTACTCAAAACTTTGCAATTAATATCAGGAAAATACTCTGTGAGCTTCTGCAACTCTTCCTATGACGGTCTATCTGATGTGTCCTGCCTAAGACACTTATCCACGATGTCTTCCAACACTTCACTTGCGTCGTTGACGAGTTCTATGTTGTCGTTTCTCGCATCAATAACATGATGTGCTTTGCTGGTGTACTTCCAAGGGAGGCATCCTGTGGCCAAAACGTGGATGGAAACACCCATAGCCCAAATATCAGATTTCTTTCCATCATATTTTTGACCTTTGAACATTTCAGGAGAGATATAATCTAAAGTACCTACAAAGGTACTTTCAGAAAACACTTCCTCACGTGCCAAGCCGAAGTCTATCAATTTTGGATGAAAGTTTTCATCAAACATAATATTCTCGGCTTTGATATCCAGATGAACAATTCCTCTTTGATGAATATAGTTTAAATCATCAAACAATTCATAAGTAATACAGATAAGTTCGTCTTGAGAAAATTTGAATCTTCTTTGGACGAATGAATACATATCACCCATCATACAGTACTACCTAACGATAAGGATCACATCCTTCAAGTAGAAGATGCAGTAGATCTTCGCAATGTTTGGATGTGATAATTGGGAGTGAAGACGTAATTTGTTTTCGACGTACTTAGTGATATTCTGTTTGCCGATCTCTTCTCTGTCAATGACCTTAATGGAAACTCTCTTATTGGTGTGCATGTCGAATCCAATTAAAACGACAGAAAAAGAGCCTCTGCCGATGATCCTGCAGATGTTGTAGCGACCTATGTGTTCGGAAATCTCCATTGTGCGATTGTTGCCATTGATGAGCATCGTGTGAGCTGTATTCATTATTTTAAAAATGATTTTTTACATCCCATTGAAAATGCATTGAAAACTTCTCAAAAATATTGCCATATAAACATCCTCTATAGATGAAGGGAATGTTTGTATAGTCAAAATCTTCAGAATTCAAATTTCCGTTTCAGAGCAATTTGAAAATTAGGAGAAAACACTGTTAAAAAGAGATTTTTACATTTATTAGTATTTTCATATTTAATTGGTATAGGCGAGGATTTAAAAAGAAAAGTTTTTCTCGTGAAAATGAAAAAACTAAGTGTTACGATTCACCTTCTCAATTTTTCTGAGTGTTAAAGAGTCATCTAAAACATTGTTTAATTTTGATCCGTGTATGATCAACAACAAGTTATCATAAAATAAACTATTTTTTTTTCACTTCACTAAATGACAGAAGATCTCGTTCTTCTGGGCCTTTTTTGAAGAAAGGCGGTTATCTCAACGTGCTTAAAAAATAATCCAAGACAAGCTTTTCAATGCCGTGTTTCTTACGTTATATAAAAATTAATAATTTCTGAAGAAAAAATGAGTTTCCCTGACGATATTTTTCATTTTTAAACTCATCAAAGAGTCAATATTCTGATACACGTTATGATAAATTAAGAAGTTTACAATTCCGTTTTTTTTATGTTCTTTTGTGTTTTCTCCTTTGGAATTCAGTTTCTATTACTTTTCACTCTAAATTTTCTCACATAAACAAATTTTCCCTTTTTGGCATTATATTCTTTTCTTGTTATTCTAAACACAGAAAAAGTTGTAAAAAGTCTCTCATGTTATACAAAAAATCAATAATAGCTGTAAACATTTTACGACACATGATCACTTTGACATTGTTTTATAATGTTTGTTGCATCAAAATACGGTAAAGATGAAAATATTCAATTATTTTTTGAATTCTTGATGATAAAATGTAGATTCACTCGCACATATGAAATCTCTTGACTGCATATATAGCTTTGATCATTCCAAAACGAACTTCTTTGAAATTTTATCCGATAATTTTGTTTATGAAGCGGATTATAGTTAGTTTCTTCATATAAATGATACACATTAGGGTTTCATTTTATATTTGCATGATTTAAATAACCATATGTGTCTATTTGAAAAAGATTGTCAAATAAATTCATAAATAAATTCGTTACATGCATCTACATGCATATAACAACAATATAAAGTTTAAATTGAGTCAGTTCCATTTCATAAAATGAGACCAAGACCATTATTTTATTGTTTTCAAATTGATTTCTCACCAAATATCTCTATTATATACTATTACCAAATACAATTTCATGCTTTAGGACAATTTCATACTAAATGCTCAATAAAACGAGAAATATCATCATTATAATCCGAACTTTGTTTAAGCACATTCTATATCATTATAGGACAGTGTTCTATGCAAAAAAAAAACACTTCCAACATGTCCACAGTATATGTAGAAACTGCCCCCGATCATATATAAACCATATTTCATTTCCAAAATTTTGATTTATTTTCGTATAAAAATAATTTTTAAAATTCGGATTATAATCATATAAAAATTTAATTAATTAACAAAAGTTTGGATAACGAAAACATTGTTTTCTGGCGTAGAAGCAACAATACTATAAGAATCCTGGTGAAACGCGAGATCAACAATTTCGGTTTCACACTTTTGGTTATGAATGATGCCAAGAGTAAAGGCATCAATAAAGAAGATCGTCTTCTTGCTCGTTGCAAGAGCGACGATGTCCACGAACTGTGGATTGATGTAAGGAATGGCGGAACAGAACTTTCCATCGATTGTTGTCTTTCCTATTCTTGAGCCATTGACCGTCAAATTCTGAACAAGTGTCTTTCCTCGGTCTTCGTGGAATACAATGATATATCCCATCTCATCGCAAATTACGATTGACTTTGGAACAGCTCCAGAAGGAACTTCGAGGTTCTGTGCCCTGAGGAATCTCAAGTCAGGGATTGTTAAAACAATCAGAACTCCATCAGAGCCCAAAGCAGCAACAATTCCAATCTTTGTCGATGCTGCAACACAAGAGATTGGTTTGTCGTGGGCCAAAGCAACAGCAATGGCTTCGAATCTGTGCTGTTCATCTGCTGCCCATTGTACAACTTCGCCACCTGTGCCTCCAGAAATGATTGTCTTTCCGCAAGCACAGAGCGAAGAAACGGGACTGATGTGTGGCGTTGTGTGAGGAACAACATACAAATGAATCTCCGAATCGAAGTATCTGACAATTGGAGAGTTCAATGGAGCGAAAGCGAAACTTGGAGAACCCTCTGATTCGTTGAAAGCGACAAGAGTTCTCTTCGCTGCTGGACCCATGAAATGAGCAATTGGAGGCAAATTGACTTCGAATGTGTTCTGACCGACTCTCAAACACATCATCTTTCCTGTCTTGAAGATTGCATAGATGCGGAATTTTTCTGTTGTTCCATTGCAGACTTTCATCGCCAAAACATTACTGTCGAGGTTTTGGATCATTACGAACTTCTTCTTTGTGTCAGATGATCGTCCTGCTGGAATATGATTCTTTGGAGGATGATTGCCAGTGAACAACATCCTTGGAACGCAGCCTTTAGTTGCAAGTAAAAATCTTTTATCGGCTTCTTTGATTGGTTCTATTTCGAATTTGTTCCTGATTGTGTCATAAAGGCGGTAATCGACTTGGTTTAATGACATCGATGCACTGCTTCCTCTCTGTTTGTAGCCCCAAATGTGATCAATCCATCTATTGATGCGCTTTGAGACAGCTTCGCTTTCTAATGCTTTCCTGTTCAAGTAAACGAAGTGTTCAGGAGATTTAGCGACAGCTGGAAGAGTGACATTTGGAAGTCCAGCGCCTTCTTTGAGGAATTCTGGTGAGAAGAAGAACTCAGGAGGAAGTTCATCAATACGCATGTTTGTCTTTCGTTCGAGAATATCTTGCAATTCTTTCGGAACAGACATAAAATGATCTCCTTGGCCTTCGAACTTCATTTCCATGAAAAGAGAAGTGAATGGTTCGATTCTGACATTATAGTGAACTGCTTTCAAAGCATTCGAGAATGTAGCATCGAACAGTTCTATATCAGCTGGATCGAAAGCTTCTTGTTGCAATTTGCGCCTGTAAGCGAAGAGATTCTTGTTCATGTATGCAATGTTATGACTCAAATCTCTCGATGAGTTTTCTTTCGATTCGTTGACGAGAAGCCATGGGAAGATTGGATACGTGCAGACATCGAGGAACGAACAGCCACTCAACATGTTCAGCCATGTGAGATAGTCGTAGTTCGATATTGTGTGATTCCTCCAGCGCTGCGTGAGACCGAGGCGCTCGATTTCAATCCATGGCTGATTCTCTTGGAAGAAGAAACAGTTTGGCATCGAAACTTGTTTGATGTACTTCGTGAACGAATGATCTTTCTGCTTCGGGAATCTGAAAATGAAACCACGATAATCATGTGTGAAGATTGTGATTGCATCTGCTCTGTGGAATGTCCAGTGCCAGAAAACACATTCAATCGATGTTCCTTCGATGACAACACTTCTTTTCTCATCCTGGAAAATCAATTTCGTTGGTGTGACATACATCATTCCATTGCTTCGTTTTGAAACAGATATCTTCTGGCATGGAGCAGACCACAATTCATGCGGACAGCATCCAATGAATTTCGCTGGATTTTCAGAAACTAAGCTTGAAACATCCGGAGTTTCAAGCTTTTTAAGATTGACATCAATTCTCAAAGGCTTCCGCGCCTTCTTGAACAATATCGGCCTGAAGTGAGCATCATAACGATCGCTGCGAATGTACTGCTGTACATGCGAAAGTGGATTGAAGAATGGAGTTCTGTCTTCTTCGAGCATCTCCCAGAAACTTCTCCACTTCTTGTCGAGGTTTCCTTTGCGGGCGTTCAAACCTCTTCGGATCATTTCGATGCTTTCGTCAAGCGTGTAATCAGCGATTGATGGAGCTTCGTAGTTTGTGCTGAACAGCTTGATGAGATCTCTTTCAACATCACTATTTCCTTTCAGTTGCTGAATCAAAACGTTCATCGAATTTGTTGCGTTTTGATAAACTTCAACATTCTGTGTAATTGCTTGTTCGTATTTAGCAAAGAATGCTGTCGCTGGACGGAATAATTCGATGTTCTTTATCATAACAAGGAACAGTGGCCTCAAGTCTTGAACAGATATATCTGAGCGTTCTGCAATCAAATCAAGGAATGGAATAATTTGTGGTGCATATTCTATGTCTTGTCTTAACATGAAAGTTAATATGATAATGAGCTGGCGAGCCGTGTTTGTGCTGTTGTAGTCAACATATTCTATAAGCGGTACTAAAAGAACAGCAAGATTCAAATCATACCACTGCGAATCAGTGAAGTAAAGACCGAATCCAATTTCTCGTTTGATATTCAATCCAAGTCTGAATGATTCAATGAAATGAAGCAAATCAAATGTTTTGTCCATTTCATATGCTGCGTGTTCTGCAAATACACTTCTGTCTGAGCCATAAATCAAGAATGTGGAAACGATATTGACGAATCTTGCTATCTCAACGGGATCTCTTCTTTCAGCAACAATAAGAACTAAAGCTGATGCAAGAGTGTTTTGGATGTTGTGGCAATCTCTGTTGGAATAAAGCGAAATTATATCAATGAGATCGAAAGCATCAGCAAGAAGCTGTGTGTTGTTAATGAAGAGTCTAACAAGACAAGCAAGGAAGTTATTATCAATAACAATGGTGTAAAGCATTGCGAATAACAAACCGAGAGTTGTGATGCCTCTTGAAACTGTTCTAACTTTATCATCTTGTGCAAATAATTTTTGCAAGAATGCTTTAACGTAAGTGAGAGTATCTGCTTCGCAATAAAAAGAAATAATGAAAACAAATGGAAGAATCAAAATCGAAACGCCTCTAAATCTATCATAAGATGCCAATACATCAATATCATCTTTTCCATTGGCAGCAATAAGTTCATTGCAGAAGACTTTCGCCATATATCTAACATATTCATCACTGTTCTCTGTGCACATGTTGAGGACATCCAAAACGCAATCAACAAACAATGCATCATTATTTGCGAATAATTCGATGATTGTAACGAAAAGAAGAGGATCTCCATGATAAATCTTCTCTTTCATGTAAATCATTATCTTCTGGATGTCATCTTGCATCTCAGGAACTTCTATTGAAAGTGTAGAAATGATGTGCAAAAGTCTAAGTGAAAATTCCTGATTGTCTTGCGTGAATTGAAGTAATTTGATCAACAAACCAATTGTTTGCATGTTACATGTCTTCTTTGCAGACACAATGAGAAGATTTAACATTTCGTTGGCAACTTCATGACCAAATTTATTATTCTCTATAAGGTAATGACATCTCTCGAAAACATAAGTGAAACTGATGCTTTCTGTGAACAAATCAAGGTGATTTTGAGCAATATCATTCCATATATTCAATATCGTGTAAACTGTTGGCTCATCGAGCAAGAACCAGTTCTCGAATTCAATAATAATGTGTTGATAGAAGGAATTTAATAATGTCATGTTTTTGATGTTTCTTTCCATGTTAACGAAGTAAGCACGAAGTTTTGATGTCAAATGTTCAGTCTTAAGTTTGTATAAGAACTTGGCAATGATGGAACAAGCATTGCATCTCACCATCTGTTTCTCCACTTCTGGTGAGCAATTGATGAACTCAGAGATCGCTTTGATATAGCATTCAAAGAGATTTCCAGCATCAGGACTATCATAATCAATTCTGGAAAGATGAGTGAGAATCAAACAAACGCCTTTTGTGCCAATGAAAACATTCTTACTTGGACAAACATCTAAGAATGAATACATTGTGAACAAAGCTGGTTGTGACTCGATGTCAACGAGATTCATCATCGCGTTGTTTTGAGAATACTCTGGAGAGAACATCATATAGATCTTAGGAAGAGCAAGAAGATCAACATATTGTGTATCACTCTTTGTTATTGAAGAAAGTATTTTGTCGTTTGGATTTGTCAAGAAAACATAAATCCTCGAAACTTGTCCATTAACATTTGAGTTGATTGCTTTGTTAAGTCCAGGAATTGGATGAAACATTGTTGTTTTTTCGATGCCTTCATCCCATCGATTACATGAAGTTTCAATTGATGCAACTAATTCTCCATCGATGTAGAAATGAAATGTACTTAGATAATCAAATGAGACAGTAATATTAATCCATTTGTTCAAAGGAAGTGAATTTATTGTTGCTGAGAGACTCCACGATGGAAACACGTTGGAATATATCGTAATCGAAGTCAATTCAAGAACGAATGATAAATAATTGTTCTGTGATGTGAAATTGAGGAAATGAATTGTATCTTGGCTCGTTCTTAAATCTGTGAGCAAAACTGTTGCTGATACAGTGACTTGGCCTAAGAAGTCTTTGATTGGAATGTTTGGAAGTCTGACGGATCCCAATTGAGCCGTGAATTGCAAGAAATTGGAAACACAGCTTTGTGGATCATTAACAGAACCTGCTAAGAATGAAAGAATTGTTGGAATGTTTTTGTTTGTAGCAATACTTGGATCAGTGAGTTCAATACACTTGAAAAGTGATTGACGGTCAAAAATAGCCGAAGATATTTTTGTCAAAATAGCGATAATCAAAAATGTATTTTCTTCACTTGGATTACTATGAAGCAAGCCTAATAAATATGTGTGTATTCCTGCTTTTACACAGTTGATGCATTGAATGTATGAATTAACAACAACACGAGAAAGTTCTTTGAGAAAAGTTCGGCAAAATCGAGATTCTAATATAGGAAGAACCAAAGTTCCTGCTTCAACACAGTTAATGCCCGTGAATTCAATTTGATTGACAGAAACAATCATAATAATAACATTGTAAACTTCTTCTGTGATGCCGAACTTCCTAATAACGTCTGAAATAGGAATCCAGTTGACAATTAAAATCTTTTTCATCATCGCAATTGACAACGAATACAAAATCAACAAAGAAGTGACGAAAACTGGTGAAATTTGAGATTCTGTGAAAGCAGTCTTTTGGATGGTTGTTAAACTGAGAATGTACTGCGAAACAGCAGTAAATAGTTCTGATTTCGCTAAATTAATGTAAAAATCATCTTTTGCACATGCTAAACCCGAATGGAAGATATTAAGAATTGATCCACCAACATCAAGTTTTCTTTCAGGATCTTCACGGATTTGATCAAGAGTGAGTGATAATTCTTTGTATAAAATCTTAGAATCAGCATTATTTTCAACAGCATAGCATAATATTGAAGATAAGAAAACAGTTGTTTCCTTCTGAACGCTATCAATAAAGATAATCTTTGATAAAATATTAAGTAATTCTTGCGATTGAACGATATAATTGCAGAATTTGTCACTCTTTGCTAAATCAGCCAGTGAACTGAGAAAAACTTTCCTAGATTCAATAATATATGGATAAGATCCATCTGCTATTTGCAGCTGCATCAAAAGCTCAGATTTAAGACAAACTAGGAATTCATTTAATGAATCTGCATTGATATTATAAAAATCGAAAGAGTTTCTAATCAAGAAAAGGAATTCAGTGAACAAATATGGATATGGAGAAAAGTTGATTAATAAAGGAATGATCGCATTTGTCATTGGTATATCTGTTATTTTGTAATTTAACGACGAAAAGACTCGCATCGCGATGTGTCTTAAATTAACAATCAAAGGCAATGGTTCTTGAAAGAATGAATATTCAGGAGAATATAAAACCGTGTTAAAGAAGACATTGAACATTTGGAATGACTGATAGTATGTTATCGCTGGTTGTTTCCTAAAAGGCTCTTCGAGAAAAATTATTAATAAAATTTCCATTAAAGGTGCTTTCATGAACCCAAGGGAGTCGATAATCATCGAAGATAGCAGTGCTGGTATAGAATTTTCTGGTGTTTCTGATAAAAACTGAATTAAATTTTGGATACTTTCAGGAATTTGTTTTTTGTATTCTTGCATTGTTAAATAAGTAGGTAGTAACGAAGCTGTTGATCTTTTAACAGGTTTTTCGATATCTACAACATTTGGATCGTTAAATTCGCGTGATGAACAAATTTTATTGATAATAACACCTAATTCTCTAAAAACTATACCAGTAAGTCGTGAAATTTCTATTGCAAATCGTAATATTAGAACGTTGAATGGTGTAAATTCAATAGAATCGGCAGGATAAACAATTTGTGTAATTTTCGCATATAAATGACGGATAAAGTCTTCATCCATCTTTCCCTTCACTTTTTCTTTAAGTTCACGAACGATAATAGAAAAATGTTTGCAAATTTCTTCATCTCCAATAAAATTTCGATCATCGAGACATTTTCGTAAAAGAGAATAACCGTATTCGATGTTTATAGGGATGAAATAACCCGGAAATCCTCGAAATACTTCAAAAAATGGATTAATCGATTTCAAAAATTTGCAATTGTATGAAGAACCTGCTATTCTAATGTAAAAATAGTAAAATGTTCGAAAAACTAAATTCGATCCTGACGGAAAAATTCTATTTGTGATGATTAAAGATTGAATATACATATTTAAGACATTTTCGTCAATAATCTGCAATTCTTTGAAATACAAAGACGTAAAAGATTGTAAAATAATCATAAATGTGTGCTCTATTTGTGAATTTGACGTTGTTATAGAATTGAGATTATTAATTATGTACTCGATCAAAGAATTTCGGTCGTCAAGGGCCAAACTTGCAATAATGGATTCCTCCGACAACTTCTTTTTCGTCAAAAGTTTCGTATTTATTTGTGGCAAGATCGATTTGAACTCTTCTGGAAAAGGAGGATTCATAACACCGAGATTGGTGATAAATAGGGACTTAATGTGCTCCAAGGAATCGAAATCTTTGAGTCTGGAACGTTCAGATTTCTCGATTTCGATTACTTTCAACATTTATGATTTGTTATGTAAATTTATCAAAAAATCTATCATAAATGACGCAGAAATACTTCCAAATAGCGTTTTATTTAACAAAAATTTTGCGAACAAAGATTTCGAAAAATATTCAATGCCAATAATGTCTTTTGGACATAAATATATTATTTTATAGTACTATGCATCATATTTGCAATCATATTTTTGTTATTCGTTGATATTTATTTTATCATTTTTTATTATTCTTGGAATTTTACTAAACATAAATTTGAAAAAGTGAAATCATATACATTTTCTGATGTTTTATCAAATAAAAACATAATATGATTTCTTCATTACTCATTGAACTTTTAATCCCATTCTTTGAATTGATCAAATTAAGCAATAACAAGAATAACATTAAAGAAAGCAATATAAGGACGTTTGCCATAAAATGATGAATAGAAGAATGATTGTTATTCATATTATACATGAAAGAACAACTCAAGTAAATCCCCTTGTTATTAATCAATCATTTTAGAGTTTCAATCTTGTTAAAGTTTCTCTTGAAACAGCATAACATATTGATTAAGGACAGCAATTTACTGATGTAGAAATTGCACGTATGCAGTATTTATGATTACAATAACAACAAATAAATTTTATTTTTAGATAGGATATAGTTTCTGATTAAAGAATAACTATGATGTCTGATTAAAATTAATCAACAGAACAAACAACGAAGATCACATGAGATATATGCTGAATTAAAAGATAATAATTAATTTGCAATGTTTGACATTTGCATTTATGACAATCTGAATGCAAAATATTTTTTGGATCAACAGGTGTTATAGTCCCAAAAAATTCATATTGTACAATATCCTGTGTTCCTTGCTTACAAGTACTTCCTAATATAGAGTGGCGAATGCAATTAAATGGCTCTATTTTTAGATCGAAGTTCCTCGTTTCATCATCCGACATTGCTACCGAAAATTCAGTGTGTCCCTTACATGGTTCGCCAAAATAACTATAATCTATAGCAAAATCCCCGGGCTTGAATGAAAAATGTGACGTTGTAATTTCAAAAGATTCTAATTGAACCGAATAATAATTAAAACAAAATTGGATATATTAAACAGATGAGGGATAATGCTTTGGAGTCCAATATGTACTGCTATTGAAATCTATTGCATTAGGCTTTACGTAGTAATTTTCATAAGTAGTAGATTCGGTAATAGAAATTTGTTCTCCATAACTTGTTCTGTTTGTATCATATATATAGCGCAGTATTCCATTGGTTTTTCTATATGGAAAGTATGAAGTCAACTAAAAATATTTAAAAGAATTCGATCACTTCCAACATTATTGATTTTTCTGACATTTGATAAAACGACTCGTCTGGAGCTTTTTTTCAATTATCTTTATTCCATATATGCTTCATAATATGCTTTTCATTAAGTAGAGATATGCTGAATCAAGAATTATCTATAATATCCGATTTAACAAATACAAACAAAATAATAATGATTACAAAAGTTTTGCTATTCACCATGCATACGGAGCATCTGCGGATTGTTATATTAAAAAACATCATCTTCAGCATCTTGATCTTGTGGAATTATCAATCTGTCCAATTCAACATCATCATGTTCATCGTTAAGAACTCTTCTAGTCTTAATAGTTTTGAGGATTTCCAGGCACATGTCATAAGGATTTTCTCCAAAACCTTCTTCAATTGTACTGATCATGTTATCCATTATCTTATCAAGCTCATCGAGTTTTCTGCCAAGATCTATTTCACCTTCTTCAACCTTTGGAAGACTCTTTTCAACCTGGATTGGTTTAGCAGTTTCGTTATATGTAAAATTATTCCTTTCATAGACCCTAAGTCTCATATAAAAAGTCTTTGGCGCAATCATTCTCTTCAAATGAGCAATTAATTTCTTTGTAATGGGCGATGGATCATTTGCAAGATCGAGTTTCGTTATCTCAGACTTTGGAGTTAAAATGCTTCTGAGAGAAGGAATTTCTGTTAATCTTGAATACAATGATATGAAAGTATTCTTCGTTGTAATTTCGATATTGTCGAGAGAAACTTCTTCTAAACCAGGCAATTCATGAGAGAGTTTTATCAATGCCTGTGCACCATTATCACCGAGTCTGCAGTTGACAAAAACAATCGAATTGAGTCTTTTTGCATCACAAATTGTGTTGATGAAGTCAATATATGGCTGTGGAGTTCCTCTAAGTTTATCAGATCCACAGTCAAAACCAGTGATTTTACTATTGACGATGTATTCAGCGAGAAGTGGAAGTGTAGTATTGATATTCTTGCGGAAGCAGCCACGCAATCCAATATAAGAAAGGTATGTCTGCGTTTTCATAAAGTTAATGAGTTGATTAATTGAAGTTTGATCAACACAAACTCCATGAAAATCAAACTCGATAAGATTTGGTTGAGGATTGATTTCTAGCAATGCATTGAGATATCCAAGACCAACTTCAGCAGCAATGAATGTCTGGAAACCAAAAACTGCTAATTTATTCCGCTTTTTGATGAGCAGTGAAGCAGCAATGCATTTGAATGCTTCAAGAGAAATTTTGCATTCTCTTAATAAAATTGTCGTAACATTTTCATTCGCTGGATCTATTGATGATGCTTCTTGCAATACACACGAATCTAATTCGATAATTGATATTTTTGGATGCTGTGTCAATGATTTTACGTGTTTTGATATATCTCCTTCAATAGATCTGAAATGAATTTCATATAAACTTGGATGCATTTTAACGAATGAATCGAAAACTTCTGGTTTGATTTGACCAAAGTTGCAGTTCTCTAATGTCAACATTTTGAGCAGCTGGAAGCAAGAAAATGTCTGAAAGCAATTAAATAAAGAAGAAGTATTTGCAGCGTTCAGTGAGCAGTCGCTTATTGCGACTTGTTTGATTCTTGATGAATATTTTTGAAATCCTTGAATGACTTTTAACAAGAACATTTCATTGCAGGAACCAACAACTATTGTATCAAATCTACACTGTGGACCTTGAATGAACGTGAAATCATCTTGAAATTGAGATTTATATGAATTGAAATTTAAAGTTCGAAGAGAAATACTGTTACTCACAACCTCTGATGCAAAAGCAGCAATAAATTCAGGAAAGAAGTTCTTAAACACAAGCGTGTGCATGTTTGCATCCCATCCCAATGGTTTCGCAAATATTTGTAAATTTGAGATTCTTTCGGCAGTCTGCTCCAATATTAAACCACCGTGAGTACTTCTATCCCATTCTTTAAACACTTTTAGATTTGCAAGGTTAAATTTTGTTTTGTGATGATGTGCAAAAGCTGTACAACGTGTTTGCAGAAGGTTATTTGGTCGTTTTAAAAGTGGTTTATATCGTATAAGGTTTTCTGGCTCTGATTCTAAAATCAAATCAATCGAATTTACTTTGAAAAAGATAACAGAGTAATGCTTGAGAATAGATGTTGCTAATGAAAATGCGTCTTGTGTCTGAAATTGGAATTTTCCATCTTCGAAAAATAAAATTATTTGATTTGGCTCTTTATAGAAGATTTTCTTTAATGAAAGAATCGAATATGACGAATCAAAGACAATATCATCGTTATTTATAAGATATCTGTAAAATCCAGCAGATGATAAAATTATCAAAATCGAATCTTTTTGATCTGACGATATATCTAATGCCTTCACACCAGAAACATAATATTCGTCTTTGATAATGAAACTCGTTTGACATTTCTTTTGTATCTGTTGTGAAATTGATTTTGAACTCATAAAAATGAATAAGGTTAATATTTCGAAATCATTATTGAGTTTTATGAATTGATTTTTAGGTCTCAAAAATATTATAAATATAATTTTTTGCTCCTAGAGAACTTATGACCAAAATATCGAAGCTTAGTTCACTAATTATTAATTTGAATATTGATTTTTCAGACATTTCAATTTCGATTAAAATTTATCATGTTGTTATTTAGGAAAACAGTTAAGCTTATTATTATATTGTCAATAAGTCAATTTTTTAGAATTATTATTATATTGCCAATAAATCAATTATTTCATCATTACATCATTCTAATTTTGATGTAATGATGAAATAATGTTGAAGAAAAGGGTTAAAGGATATAGTATTTATATAAAATAATAGAATAAGAAAGAACTTAAGGATTAGTTTGCCAACTGTCCGCCATAAACAGTCAAATAGTCGAGCTGCTGCCTCTTCCTGCGCCAGATGAAGTATCCAACGATAGCAGCAACAATGAGCCATCCAATTGCTGATATTGTCAAGAAGACTGTTCCATTCATTACAGCTGATGGTGTTCTTGGAGTTCTTGGTGTTGGTGGCGGAGTTGTTGGTAAGTCTTTGAATTTAAGATAAATAGATGCCTCGAAGTAATCGTTCGCATCTGTTTCATACACTGAAGCAAGAGAGAAAACGCAGTCCATGCAATTGACTTCAGGAACATTAACGTCCTGGTGACCATTCTCATCAATGTACTGAGTGAAGATCATCTTGTCATGGTCATTGTCGTAAATAGAAACAATAACCTTTTGATAAATTCCAACTGGCTTTGGTTTCTTCAAGTTGCTTGACCACTGGACGAAGAGTGGATTGGAAGAAAGGGTCAAGTGTGGCGGTGGCTTCTTCAGCTGCGGTGGGAACGAGTTAACGAGGGTAAAGTTCTTTGAGATTTGGAAAAGTGTATTATCGAAAATCATAGAGAAGCCGTATTCTCCAGGAGCATATGTGCAAGGAACTTTGAATGTTTGTGTTCCTGTCATCGATGTAGCGTTAACTTGACCAATGAGAGATCTGGAGTTATCTGATTTGTCAACAATATAGATCGGGACTGGGATGTCATTATAGTTTTCGAAAGATGAAACCGATAAGTTCAAGTTCCAAATAGCATCGCACTTAACTCTTGGTGTGAAATCGATCCACTTTGTTGAATTCAATAACTCGTAAGGCAATTCACTTGGAACACCATTCTGCTTCTCGAAAGATGGAATTGTAATCTGTTCAAAGCCATAAACGATCAAAGCAGCATCGTAGACAACAACATCAGGATAGAAGTTAGAATACTTGATATAAACTTTCCATTGGCCTTGTGGCTTCTCACCGAAGAAACTACGAATTCCAATTGTCATCTTAGATTTGATGGATTGCTTCACACTGATGACATGCTCATTTGGAGCTTGTTGGAACAGTGAAGGATACAAAACTGTAAACTTTGATCCCTGTGGAGATTCGACTTCGATGTGAGCAAGGGAAAGATCGACATTTGATGTGTTGATTTGCAATTCAACATATGATGTTAACTGCATTGTTTTGTCTATTTTGAAGTTGATTGTTGCTGGTTTTTCTGATCCAGCGCCAATCTTAATACCTGCAACAGAACTGAATTGCGCTTTAGCATCAGTGAGCTTTAAGTTCGTGGTCCATTTCTTCGCAACTTCGCATGCAAGAGCAGCATTGGCTCTTCCAAAACCAAGACGTGGATGATAGAAATGATTTGCAGCATTCTTCTTCCACAATGGACTGTTTGGATCGACTTTTGTCGCTGTAAGTTGCATGATAACTTGCGTATCAAGTGGGTTCAGTGATGGATTTGCTTCTTTCATCAAAGCGGCAACGCCTGCGATCGGACCAACAGCATAACTGTTATCTCCGTGAGATACATCGAGCAGTTCATCATCATCCGATGAAGGATGAGCAACCATTGGATATTTCGCCGTTTCTTCTGGGAAACTATCGATATTTCCTGAATTTGGTGATGTAACTGAGATACATGCACCATTGTTTGTATAATACGTCGGAGCACCTCTAACAGTAGAAGATCCAACAGTTATCGCGTACGGAGAACAAGTTGCTGCGTATTGATTCGCATCTGCACCGAGATGACCCGAATTTCCTGCGCTGTTGACAATGACAACGTTATCTGCTGTGGCCATTTCCTTCATTTTGTTGAGAATTTGGGTGTTTGGAAGAAATGGTTTTGGACCCATCATTAAAAATGGAATGGCAACGATACTCGATTTCTTCGTTTTCTCGGAGATATAAGTCTGAATATCAGTATCTTTGATAATTTTTTGGGTTGTGTCGAAAGCAACACAAGATATTTTTGCATCTGGCGCAACACCAGCGATGCCTTTATTATTGAGTGCTGCTGATGCCAGACCGAGGACTGCTGTTCCGATTCTGGACTGATTTGCATTAGTAAATGGATCGTTTCCCTTTGTAATAAAATTATAGTTATCTTGTTGTGTGAATTTATTCTCGAAATCTGTATTTGAAAGACGACAGCCGCCATCTATGACTGTAATCTGCGTGTTTTCACCTGAATATCCGCTTTCCCATGCAGAAATAACATTCAAATCTTCGCCTTCTATTTGATTATTCCTACCAACATTGTGGAGAAAGAATTCAGAGCCATATCCGTGATCAACAATAGTTGATGCATCGATCTTTCTCGAACAAGCAAAGACAGAAAATAAAAACATTAAATCTTCTGTCACTTTTTATATTGTCATATTTAGAATTCATATTTATGATTGTATTCTTTGATGAGTTTGATGATGATACAAACTAAATTTGTATTTGTTTTTCCATTTAATATATTCAGATATTTGGAAAGATATATTCCAAGATCCAAATCCAGTTTATCGAATTAATGGAGATTTTTACTGTTCCTGTGAATGAAAATAATATATTTATTCGAGTGCAGATTCATCAGTCAACAAAATGGCGTCACAAATTTAAGAAAAGACCAAGTTCGATATTTAGAATCTTTTTGTGTTTTTAGTTCATGTTATCGATCATTAGATGGAGGAACAATTTACATCAAAGGCGAAGACAGCGCCGTCCGATATCGATCATGTGCACTAAATTCGACTACAAGAACTTATTGTCATAATTTTTATTTTGAATGTCCAAATAACTTCACATACATCATCGAAAGTTGTGTCTCAGACTGCGGCACGAAATATTATTGGAATACAGATGTATGCTATTTCAAAACATATTTGATGGAAAGATCAAATTTCAGCAATAATCACCCTGAAGGAATATCTTGGATGTATTGTGAAGGTTCTGATCCCTGTTTTGTAAACTATTCAACATTTTTTGGAAATAACGCAGATGGTGGTTATAATCTTGTATATATGGAATGCAATAGTAATTTTGATAAATGTAACATTCTGAACAATTCTCAAACAAGTACTTCAGATGGTTTGCTTTGTGTATCTAAACAAAATACTAATATGACATTTAATGATTGTTGTATTTTTGGAAATATTGGAACACTCTTTTCTGCTTTACATTATGATGCTTGTTTATTTGTTTTGAATGATTGCCACATTGACAATGGTTACCATACATCGGGAACAGTTATTGCAAACAATCCAATTCATGCATTTTCAACGCATTTATTTGACAAACTTGACGCAAATGAATGTATTGCAGAAAGATTGAGGTTCAATCCAGCATTGAGCAATCCTGTGATGAAGAAACAATCATGCAAATATTGCCATTTTACAAGGATTAATCAAGGATCCAAAATGCTTGGAATTGCAGCATACACGAACCATTAAAACTGTTCTTTGATATTTATGCTTCACCTAATGAAATATTTAAAGAGGTGTTTTAACTCTCAAATTTGGTTTTTAGCGACCAAAATTGGCAAAATTAGCATTATCATTATGTAAATGTTATAATAAACAATATTTTAAAAAGTGTATAAGGTTAAAAGTTACGTTTTTTCACAATTTATTTGACACTGTTTACATTAATAAAATAGTATATATGATGCTAATTATTTCCCATCTTTTTTATTTTTGAATACTTTATTTTTATTAATCAATAATTTCAGTAAATTCATTGGGAGGTTATGAGTATAAGTTGGTGTATCACATTAAAAACATGCAATATGTGCATGCATCTATGTATATTGTCGTCTCCGCAATGATTTCGTGTATTTATAAATTAAGATACTGAACAATTATTCAATTAGGAGCTTGTATTATTTGTAATATGTTAATATGTTGTTGGCATGTGATATATTTATAATAAATATTGCTATTTACTCAATAATAAGCTTATTTCAAATTGTTAATGAAAAATATGAAACGATATTATATATGTTTAACACCACAATTATGTATGGCATCACACAAGAGTTATATTTGCCCATACATGTTTGATCTGGTTCTGACCCCAGAGTTGATACACTTCTATATTTAATCATAAATAATCTGTCACTATGAAAGATTATTCCCATTCTGAGAAAGATGAACCAATCTCCAAGTATCCATTTTTCCGGTTTAGAATATAGATTCTTGAGTATGATTAAAACGAGTCAGATTTATATCCATTCTCACTTTTAAGGTTGCTTATCACTTTTACATTCCATTTTGAGTGTCAATTCTCCGCGTCACACAGCCGGTGGGCTCGGAATTTCGTCACCAGCCAACACAAGTAGAGGAGGAAAGAGAAGCTTGAGTCCTGGTTTGACACCACTCACGTTAAATCACATGCAATCACCAAAATTCAGAGAATTTACGAGATGTCCGGCTACCCAACCTTTAATCAACTCATATGGAGACTTAGCAGTATCAATTCGAGAATTTCTCATCTACGACACATCATTTAAAGAGTTCCCAGAAAAGTTCGCGGCTCTCACTAATATATTCCAAGATTACTGCAATCAGACAGCAAACGCACTCGGGATGATGAACAAATCTCTTCAAATCCCATCGATTCTTGTAAATACTTCAAAAAATCTACAAAAAGCTATCGCTGAAGTATTTAGTAGTTACGAATCAATTGTCAGCACAGGGAATGAACCTCTTTTCAACGAAGTCAAATCCAATTTCAAGAATTTGCAAACACTCATCAAAACAATCGAATCAAATATTTCCAACGAACATTTCTACGATGACTCAATGGTGAATGGTCTGCCGAAGATAAAGAAGGCCCTTCAATCGATGAACAAGCAAGCTCTTTCATTGCTGAACGAGAACACTAGCGAAGATGCGTTAATGAAATACACTGATAAAACGAAGTCATTCATTCGTGAATTCACTACATTCATTGACAAAGATCTTCCTCCTTCCATTTTCACGAAGAACAAGAAGATCAAAATGCGGAGTGATGTCACATCGTGTTTAGGTAAAATTGCAACAATAATCAGTACCGGCTCTCAATATCCGACATATTTATCAAATGTTGGAGATAATCTTAAGTCATTTGCTGCCATCATCGAGGAAACCAACAAAACTATGAACATTCAGTAATTATTTGTTTGACACTATGTATATTAAATATTTATAATCATTTCAAACCGAGACTTTTATTTAAAAAGTGACATAATTTTTATTGATAATTTGGCAAATTTTCTTTCATATTTTTATAGAACTCATATAGTTCTCAAACAATGTTATTACTTCTTCATAGCGATCGATTCTATAATGGCGTTTGGAACGTTGTTTATCCAGAATCAAATAATGTAAAACGAATTTTTGGAGACAACGTTTCTGTTCCAGTAAATGAAAATAATATATATTTGCTTGAGTGTAGATTCATCAGTCAACGCGATGGTGTCGCAAATATAGAAAGAAATGAAGTTCGATATTTAGAATCTTTTTGTGTTTTTAGTTCATGTTATCGATCATTAGAAGGAGGAACAGTTTACATCAAAGGCGAAGACAGCGCCGTCCGATATCGATCATGTGCACTAAATTCGACTACAAGAACTTATTGTCATAATTTTTATTTTAAATGTCGAAATAACTTCACATACGTCATCGAAAGTTGTGTCTCAGACTGCGGCAAGAAATATTATTGGAATACAGATTATTGTTATTTGAAAACATATTTGATGGAAAGATCAAATTTCAGCAAAAATCACCCTGAAGGAATATCTTGGATGTTTTGTAAAGGTTCCGATCCCTGTTTTGTAAACTATTCAACATTTTTTGGAAATAAAGCAGATGGTAGTCATAGTCTTGTAGAAATGCAATGCAATAGTAATTTTGATAAATGTAACATTCTGAACAATTCTCAAACAGGTATTTTAGATGGTTTGCTTTGTGTATCTAAACAAAATACTAATATGACATTGACTGGTTGTTGTATTTTTGGAAATATTGGAACACTTTTTTATGCTGATTATACTGATTCCTGTTTATTTATTTTAAATGACTGCTACATTTATAATAATTATGCTTCTAGAGGAACAGTTATTACAAATAATCAAATTATTTCATATTCAACACACTCATTCGACAAACTTGATGCATATGAATGTATTACATTTAGATTGCAAGTTAAAGAAGTTATGAACAATGTTAAGAAGCAATCATGCCAATACTTCCACATAATTAGTGTTGATAAAACAACAACAATTCTTGGAATTGTGACAATATCTAAGTAAAACTCAATCATTATTATCAGCAAAATATTTCATTGTAAAAGAAAGTATTTTAAACATTCGGTGAAATTAAAAAGAAATCATTTCAAAAGTTCTTTGATCTCGTCGTCAAAAGCAAGATCAATTGGTGTTTGCCCGTCTCCATCTTTTGCGGCTTTGTCTGCACCGCGAGACAAAAACAGTTTAATTAGGTCTGCGTTATTTCCTTTAACAGAAATGTGCAAGCAGTTCTCGCCATTGTTGTTTTCAGCCTTGATATCTGCACCTCCATCAAGTAATGCTTCGCAGACTTCGACATTTCCTGCTTCTGCAGCTTCAAGTAATGGCGTACTTCCATACTTAGTTTTCCTCTCTGTGTTGCATCCGTGACTGACAAGCTTGCGAACTACCTCCGCATGACCTTCAAAACACGCTTCAGTAAGCGCTGTTTCTCCGCCGTTGTTCGCATGCTCGAAATTGGCGTTCTTATCGAGTAATATATCGACAATCTCAATCGCACCTGTTCCTGCTGCTTCAATCAGAGCTGTGTCACCATACCTTGACATAGCGTTAATGTTAGCGCCCTTCTCGATGAAGAGCTCGAACATCTCTATGTTATAGTTTTGTGCGCAGACAATGAGAGGTGTTAAGTTATCTTTTCCACGCTCGTCGACATTACATCCATGATCCAGCAAAGCGAGAACAGTGTCTTCATCGCTGCTCTCGCAAGCAAGGAAAAGTGGTCCCTTTCCTTCTTTGTTTCGAACAGAGAGATCTGCTCCTTTACCAATTAAATACGTCACAATCTTTGAGTTTCCTGCAGCACAAGCGCAAAGGAAAGCATCATCACCGCTGTCTGATCTGTACAAAATATCGATGCCCTTTTCTACGAGCATTTCAGTGATCGGATAGTTTCCACTTAAACAAGCTAGCATCAAAGGAGTTAGGCCACCTGATGACTTAGCTGTTACATCAGCACCGGAGTTAACTAAGAACGGCGCAAGTCTTTTGTTTCCATTCTTACAAGCGATTGAAAGCGGAGTCATTTGATCTTTTCCACGCGCTTCAAGATTGGCGCCGAGCTTTATGAGTGTCTCTACAGCATCCATAGCGCCTTTGTCTGTAGCACAGTGCAAAGCTGTCCTCAGAGACTTCTTATTTTGTGATTCGAGTGAATAACCTGCAGCAACGAGAACATTGATAGCTTCAGCCTGATTTCCTTGTGCTGCTTCCATCAATGCCGAATTTCCAAGTAAATTTTGGATCTCCATATCTGCACCAGATCTAATTAAATACGAAATAATGTCTATTTTGCCGTTAAACGCGGACACAGTAAGTGGAGTATCTCCTGCATCGTTTTTTATGTTGATATCAACATGCTGTACAGCGATCAAAAATTTCACAGACTCTAAAAGTCCTTTTTCACACGCCTTGAAGATATCTGGTTCGAAAACTGTTGGCTTAGCGAACTTTTCTTGAATTATAGGTGTATTGTCAGTAGCTGAGACGCTGTGTTTTAATTTGTTCTTTTCTTCGTTCAAAGCTTTGATTTCGGTCCTTAATTTCGCGTTTTCGTCTTTTTTGTCTCTCAATTCGAGCTGTAATGTTGTGCATCTAACGTACAAACTGTCCAATGAAACTTTCGCTTCATAAAGTTGTTCGTCGAATTCATTTTGAGATTGTTTTATGACACCTTCAAGGATCTTTTGTATAACGTTCGCGCTAATTGAGTTGTTTCGCGACATGATTTTTGAGATAACTGAAATCGGAAGTTTGTAGAAGTCTTTGTCCTCGCAGACGTCCTTGAGGTCACGTGAAAGCTGCTTTATTTCTTTGTTGCAGTCTTCGTTTGACTCAAGTTTCATTGAAAGACTTGTTATCAGAGATTCTTCCATGTTAAAAAAATAAAAAATGTAAGAACTCGGCCTCGAACAGAGACTTCCATGGGTGCTTTTAAACACAAAATTGCTCTAAAATAAAGTCTTTCAATTTCGATTTTAAACGTTGAATATACGATGTATGTATGATTGTTAGTTGAACTATGAAAGAAAATCTTGGTTTTGATTATAAATTCGTTGAAATTTACAACAAATATTTGAATTAACAATGAACATATCATATGCACACTGTGGCGATATTAATTTATGATTGATTTTATTTGAATCTCTCAAAATTGAAAAATTTCGAATCATTCATCTTTTTGTGTGATAGCCAACATTCTGTCACTAAAATATCATAAACATGCATCCCAGATCATGTGTTCATTGTGATGGATTCGAGCAATCAATTTGTTTAGTCTATTTTTTTAAATGTGATAAATATTTTCTTTGATAAACTATTATTGATGCAGAAGCATCAAATGAATTGATTTCAGACATATCGAGGATTTATCTTAATCTGTGAATCCATTCATAAACAAAAAATGGCTCTCAAGCAAATAAAACCGAATGCTGAGCGATGTGTCGATATAGAAGTAAAATGAAAACTTTTTACTTAGATATTGTCACAATTCCAAGAATTGTTGTTGTTTTATCAACACTAATTATGTGGAAGTATTGGCATGATTGCTTCTTAACATTGTTCATAACTTCTTTAACTTGCAATCTAAATGTAATACATTCATATGCATCAAGTTTGTCAAATGAGTGTGTTGAATATGAAGTAATTTGATTATTTGTAATAACTGTTCCTCTAGAAGCATAATTACTATCAATGTGGCAGTCATTTAAAATAAATAAACAGGAATCAGTATAATCAGCATAAAAGAGTGTTCCAATATTTCCAAAAATACAACAATCATTAAATGTCATATTAGTACCTAGATGCATAAAAAACAAACCATATAAAGGACTTGTTTGAGAATTGTTCAGAATGTTACATTTATCAAAATTACTATTGCATTTCATTTCTACAAGATTATAACCACCATCTGCTTTATTTCCAAAAAATGTTGAATAGTTTACAAAACAGGGATCGGAACCTTCACAAAACATCCAAGATCTTCCTTGAGGGTGATTATTGCTGAAATTTGATATTTCCATCAAATATGTTTTGAAATAGCATAAATCTGTATTCCAATAATATTTCTTGCCGCAGTCTGAGACACAACTTTCGATGACGTATGTGAAGTTATTTCGACATTCAAAATAAAAATTATGACAATAACTTCCTGATGTCGAATTTAGTGCACATGATCGATATCGGACGGCGCTGTCTTCGCCTTTGATGTAAACTGTTCCTCCTAATCCATTTCGATAACATGAACTAAAAACACAAAAAGAATCTAAATATCGAACTTCGTTTCTTTCGATATTTGCGACACCGTCGCGTTGACTGATGAATCTACACTCAAGCAAATATATATTATTTTCATTTACTGGAACAGAAACGTTGTCTCCAAAAATTCGTTTTACATTATTCGATTCTGGATAAACAACATTCCATGGATCAAAAACAGAAAGTTCTAAATGTAGAAATACTATCAATTTTTAAGACCGATTGATGTTATATTTGTCTAATATAACTTTCTGAGAATCAATAATAATGTCACTTTTATATCATTTGCCTCCGATTTCAAGGAATTCCTGAATCATTGATAGTTTTCAGAATTTTCGATAACACTGAAACTGATCTTTCAAATTAAATGCATCTATCTCGAATATTTCAAAGACTAAGAAATTAAAAGTGAAGTATAGCTTTTGGATTATGAAATTTTGAATTACCTCGTTGAAAGTCGCGATTTTTTCGAGAACTAATACTTCTAGGCAAGAAGGCGAACTATTTTTAGCGGATATCGGAATTATTTTCTGTGCTGCGTCTGTTTCAATTGTCAAACGCATAGTATACCCTCTACGTCACTTAGATAATTTTAATATTACTTTCAAAATATGTGTTTTTAGCAAATTATATTGTTGAACAATCTCTTATGTCATTGATCGATATATTTATGTACTGTTTGATAGAAATTATAGATGTAAATCGAATGAAATAGTGGAGCAAATATCATTTGATACTTACATTTTGAAAATATGTATACATAGGCTAGAGATTTAATTGTGTTCAATCAGATATAGCATTGATATGATGCAATAATTTTGGCGCGAAAATTTGAATAGCAAAAAAGTACCATAAAACTTTGGGGCACATTGTCATCATATGCTATGGTATCCAATGATTGTCTCATGCCACATGACATAAGAGATTCATGGAATATCGAATTAGAATACAGAATATTTGTGTTCACAAAAATTGTTTGTCTCTAGAGAGTTTGTACGTTCAACAAACTTTTTATTATGAGTAGTTATGAGAGTTTCTTTGCTGCCAACATGATTACAACAAACAATGCCGCCAAGTTCCAATATAAATATTTCACAAAAGCCAAACGTTTTGATCTTATATTATCGATTTACTATGAAACTTGACTATTATTGAGTATTTCAACGATGCTCAGACTGATTATTAGAATACGCCACATTTGATCCAATTTCAAAATATGAAATCATCACAAATATTAATTATTTCACAAATCTACAGATTATTCACTTTAAAATCATCTACTGATCTTCCATAGATATTTGGTGAAAAATACATGAGTTACAATGAATTTAGCAAAGCCAGTCTTGAAATACAAACCATAAGTCAGCATTAAAACATCATTGATCATACATCATATGAAAATACAGATATGCTCAATCGATATAAACTATTTCTACAATGTAAAGGCAAATATAATCAAAATTGGACAAAGTACAAATTCAAAATATTCGATTTTTATCTAAATCAAGTATTTATTGGCAATAATATACAAAATGATCTATGAATTTTCATATACGAGTTGATTTTCGAGTCAAAATAGTATTTTTATATAACTCATATATCCAAATATGACAAAATCATCCAATAATTACATGAATGATTTACATGGCTTGAGTGTGATTATATAAATCTATGTATGTCCTTATTTTTAGATTTGGATATTATTCGCGTAAACTATATGATTTCATATAAATAACATATGCAATGGTTTATTGAGGTATTGTTTTATTAATTGATCTAAATAGTTATGTTATAAAATCTTCAAAAACTCAAATTTCATTTTGAATATCAATCAAAATATGTGGAATTTGAATAAATTTCATAGAATTATGTTATAATTTCAATTCTTATTGTGTTTATATTGTGTACTTTATAATAACTTGCTGATTTATGCAAAATCACAATTGGATCTCATACTCCATTTATCAATTTGAGTCATAGCTTACAATATTTTCTCAACATATTATGTGGGTCATACTATATGAGTTTCAAGGTAAAATGTTGGCTGAGTCTCTATCCAATTGTAATACCGGCCCGTGCCACTTTGTAAACTGAATTCCCGAATAAAGGAAATATATATTGTTCTCACTTTCTGGAACAGAAATGTTGTCTCCAAAAATTCTTTTTCATAATTCGATTCTTGATAAACAACATTCCAAATACCATTGTTGAATCGATCTCTGTGCAGATATAATATCAGATTTTAATATTGTTTGATATTAAACTAAAAAGCTGGTGTAAACATTAGTGTCACTTTTAGTCATAAGTATACAAATTTGACAAACATAAGTGCTTCCATAATTGCAATTCTATTTATGGTATGCTTAGAATGAGTATTTAATATGTATTGGAACTATAGTCATAAGTATGCTTTTTTTTGATAAATGCAAAAATGCAAAGAATGAAATTTTTAGATATTTAGAATACATAATTTATAATTAGATTATATTTAGAAGGATTTATGACAATTTTTCTCTACACTATCAGAAACGTAACATCTCATGTCGGGAGCGAATCGTTCGCTTTCTGAGACGATAGTCCATATAGGCAACACGACTTCGACCGAGACAGAGCCTTCTTCAAACACGAGGATATCAAAGAAGTCCCTGAAATCGCTCATTTCAAGTCCTCAGCATAAATATTGGCGAAAAAAGCGATCACTCGAGCTTGATATATACCAATTGCAATTGAAGGAGAAGCAGCTTCGAAAAGAACTGAAAAATATCAAATCTAATCAAATAACGAATCAAGAATTATTATTAATCAAAGAACAAACTAAAAATTCGATATCACAAACTGCGCATGTTTCAATACAATATCTTATGAATGATATTACAGAGTTATATCATTCGAATGCAAAATTAAAAACTGAAATCGACACTTTAACTTGCCAAATAGAGAATGAAAGACTGAAACGCGATACTTTACACGAAATGTCAAACATTTTAGATATCAATTTTTATCAAGATGTCGAAATTCACGCAGATTATTTCAATCACGAAGTTTCAAATATCGAAAATCAGAAATTAATATTCGAATCTAAAGAGCTACTCGATTCATTAACAAATCTCAACACAAATATACTCTCTGCGCTTAAACCAAAAATTGAATCTTCAACATTAAACGCAGTGCAAGCAATAAACAAGAGCCTTATGGCATCTTTGAAGAGAGGAAACATTGTGGGGTCATTCCCTGAAAATGATCTCGCAAGATTAAATGATCGAATAAATTCCTCAAATAAATCGATTTTGTTGATCGAAGGTGAAATACAGCAATTCAAAGCTCAAATAACAAATATTGAGCAAGAAAATAATACTCAATCATCAGTTTTGGAATCGCGAAATCAAAAATTTGAACAGAATTGCAAAAAAGAGATAATGTACCTCGACAAGAACATGCAGAGTCTTTTAATAAGATTGGATGAGTCTGGGAACCTCTTCGACAAGATTGTCAATGAAATAAGAGAAATTGAAAATTCTGCTTATGAAATATCCGAACCACGAAGTGAAGAAGAACCAGTTGAGTATGAATATGAATATTACGAAGATACATCTGATGAAACGATTAAAAAATTAACGAAACAAAAATACACTTTATTAGATGAATTAAACAGTATGCAGAAGCAATATTTCGAGCTTCGCGACTCAGCACATAACCATGAAGACACTCTAAGACAGCAAATCCAAAAACTTATTCAACAATTCAAGTTTAACAAGCAATTGCTGCACGGAGGCATTCCAATTCCGTACAATTCGGACTCTTCGGGCCTTATGTCATTAGATTTAATGTCATTCACGAAATGAATAATTATTTTGTTTGTATTAATAAAAACTCTCTCTGTCAATAAAAAGGGCGAATAAATAATAGTTTAACATAAAACATAATGGTGAAAAACAAAAAATAAATTAGTAAGAACCAATCTTATCCATTAAATCTGTGGATTTCCTTCTCAATCTGTTACGAGCGCAGCGCGGTGATGGCATCTGAACCTTTGATTGTGGCTCGAAAATATTGGGCAAGATTTTGACGGAGTTCGTATTCACTAATCTCTTTCTTACCACTTTTCGGCCGTGATTATGTCCCTTGAAGATGACATCTTCTCTCTTAAGCCATTGGAGAGGCTTAAACGTCTTATAATCAATGATATTGTCTTTGATTATTAAGACAGCGGACTTATTTTCAACGCATCCACAATAGTTTGATGCAGTGAATACGGTTATAACCTTCTCGTCGAAGTTTTTATGGACGCCATCTGCGACACATTCATGACCACGAATGAGCACACGTAATTTTGCTGGACCGAGAAATTCTTGGACAGCGTCTGCTCCGAACAAGTACCCACTGCCTCTTACTGCAGATTGCTCGAAAAATCTCACGTCTGGCGATGGATCACTCCATAAAATACTTGCCAAGAAATCATCTTCAGACTCTTCAATTGGTCTCTGAATGGATCTGAACTGATCAACGGAATAACAATGTGGTCCTATACCTCCGTGGACACATAAAATGTCGCCATTAATGAGAGCTGCAAATGGAATATAAGAAAATGACTGAATAAAGCAATCAAAGATGACAGGATCATTGTAAACAGTGTTGATTTGCGTAAGGAAACCGAGATTAGAGCAAAGAGACCTAAATTCGTGGTTTCCGCGTAAAATCAAAACATTGTCGGGCCAAATAACTTTGAGAAGGAAAACTATTATGATTGTTTCGATTGAGAATTCACCTCTATCCACTATATCGCCGAGGAAAAGGTATTTCTGCTTGTCAGGCATCCCAAAAGTATCTAAAACGCGAATTAGATCGAAAATTTGACCATGCAAATCACCTACAATGACAATATCCGAGTTCGTTTCGAGAAGGGATGGCTCATCTTTGAACAATTTTGTTGCTGTCTGTGTCAATTCTTTTATAACGTCTGAATCCATGATAGGGAATGTCGTGGGCAGAATCTTGCTCGCGTGGAGCTCAACGTAACCAGTGATCTCGCTGATATACATATTCAATTGTTCCTGCCACATGAACTTTTGGGGATCCATTTTTTTGTCAAGTTTTCTTGTCGAAATATATCAACACTTACAGTAGGCTGAAATCGAGCTTAATGCCTCAATTTCAATCCGAGTGTAACGGAGTACTGGACAAATCCAACTAACGTGTTTTGTAAAGTGTCAAATTTGTCAGAAATAGAGTTGGTGCACAGCTTACAAAAAGTGTCATTTTGCAATGGGTCATCTAGACAGAGCTTCGAAAGTGCGTGAAGGCATGCGCGGCCTTCACGATACTTAGATGTTATACTTGGTGTCCCAGTGCATGATTCGCAGTC